>VXCM01000538.1:172500-242500 GCA_014773175.1 Lucifuga dentata
CAGGTGGCAGTGTCATAACAGCCCACCCACTTCCTCAAAGCAACATTTGGCTAAACGCTGGTGAACATGGTACAGCTTATGTGGTGATATGTGACTGAAAGACAAGATGTCAGAAAGTAGTGAAACCGCATAGGAAAAAAAAAGATAAATCAGATGATGACGAAGAAAGGAAACCAATGCTGATGAATCACGGCCATACAGCAAACTTATTTTACCATTGCTTGCACTGCCATCTTATGGGGTCACACACCAGCAACTTCAAACCCGTCCCCCCAGGACGGAGACGTTCCACGCCAACAAACTACCATACAGTCTGCTACTGTCGCAACATAACCAAAAAACAAAAAGACACAAAGACACAAAGACACAAGACACGTGCTGCAGCTCTTTTTATTCAAAAACATATCATGCGAATACGGACTGCTGAAAAAGAGGTATTTTTCAGTTCAGTTTCAGTTTTTCAGTTCATAAAATTGTTGGTTATTTTTTTATGTTCAGAACATGCATTAAGAAAATGTTAAAATAAATCTTAAGTTCAAGTGGCTTGAAATGCAGCAGAGTCTTTGCCATGATTTATATCATGATACATATATATACACATATATGATATCAATATAAAAAATATATCTCGTGGTAAATTTGTTTTTTTTTCCATATCGTCCAGCCCTATATTGGTAGAAATGAAACTGTGTTTTCTTGCACAACAAGGTGTAGATTTAGGTTGGTACAAGTGGCACGAGCTGTTTGATGTGCCTGTTTTAAATAAGAGTTCAAACTCGGCCCATCTGGCACAAACTGGCATCGTGTTGGTTGGGTTTTGGAGGATGCTTCATCATGATGACCTGAGCTAACAGGTGCAGGCAGCAGAAAGCCTGGCTCTTGAATGTGAAGTGGCTCCTTAACATGCTGATCTTCATTGGTTTTTATCTGTGACACCCTCTACAATAACGTGCTGGTAATGGGAGACTGGTACTCTGATGAACGTAAGAAAAGCTTTATGACTGAGCTTCGGTTATCATGGTGCTTATTTAATGTGACGCTGTGCAGTTACTATGAGTATGTTTGAGGGAGTCATTCCTATGTTCCCCAGCTGTATATAACACAATAGAGCACATAATGGGTTAGGATTAGGGTTTAGAGTTAGTCTGTTAACACACTTAATGTGTGTTAAAATATTGAACCCTGGGACCTTGGGAACATAGATACGCTCCCATGTTTGAATATCCTAAATGCAGATCTTTGAAATACAAGGCCTCGGTTTCTAGAGATTCTCCAAATCTGTCAATTATTTGAAGTGCTTTCCTGTAAAAAATATGTCATCCTGCACAAATTATCTAATATAAAATGAAGAAAGGTCAACACTGAGAAGAGACTGATGCTTCCCATTTTAAAGAAACTCAAGTACAGCAGCTGTGCACCACCAATAAAACCAAAACTCCTAATTTGACCAGACAGCTGTTGTTTCTATTCATGATACAGCTAGAATGATACATCCATTGACGTAAATGCGAGACGCTTATCTACTCTGCCAGGAGCAAAATTCTGGGGGAAAACAGTGAACGTGTTTTTTTTTTTTTTTTTGNTTTTTTTTTTTTTTTTGGCAGGTCAACATTAGTCCTATTGAACGCTGCAGGCTTTGAAAATCCATTTCAGCCGAAGCTTAATTTAAACACACGACCGTGAGTCGGCAAGCACACAAACTGCGAGACATTAGCTGTAAACAGAATAGCAAACAGAATGAGCTCACATTATCGCATCAGGCTGAGGGTGGATTAGTAGAGAGCGAGAGCTTGGAGCTTTGTGCCTGCGCTGCTGGTGACTCATCTGACCTGATTCTGCAGAGCAGCGGCAATGCAGGCAGAAAAAAAAAACACAATGAAACACACATCTATCACCTCTTCAACCACATAAGGGATCTTAAGCTTTCACAAATGCCTTTCATTTAACACTGGTAAACATTAAATCTATAGCTGGAGTGCTGCTGAGACTACTGAGTTTGTAATTGCTGTCTGATTAGCCAGCAGCCTGCATACTGAGGAGATGCGTTGGTAACTGCGGCCTCGGTGGAGTTTTCTCGGAGTGCCTTCTTGTTCTGTTCGTGCAGATAATAAGATTTGTAGTAATACGTCAAAAAAAGGGAAACAGCAGCAGGCTGATGTTTCAGCAGCATTGTAAACTGCAGAGAAAGTGTCTCCTCTTCATGAACTGAAGAAACCTTTCGAATGAATGGTGAAATGTCTTCAAGCAGTTTTTTTTTTCAGTCCACTGATTGCACGTCAACCTTCCAGACATCTTATCACCCGGATGACTGAGATGAACCTTCACAGACGAGATGAAGCAAGCCATCTATGTCAAAGCCCACCCCCTCCCGAATGGAGGGGGTGGGCTGCAACACTTATCACTACTTATCACCACTTACCACCGACTTGCAACGCCACAGCTGCATTCATGTTAATCTAACGACTCTCACGTGACTCATACAACTCCAATGTGACCCAAGGAGTGACCTGGTGTGTGTGGTGTGAACAACTCCCAGCAGATAAATGCCAGTTCACCACTCAGAGCTGAAGAAGCTGCAACATCTTTCAGACTAAGCAGTAAGTCCAGTTGTCTCGGACTACGACTGCTGAACGTCTACAGCTATAGCAATAGTCACATGACAGATTCCCTTCATGCATCATTTTTTGTGACCTGCACTTTGTAAAATAACACGACTTCAAAAACTAGATGCAAGTACATACTCAATTCAATACCCAGAATGCATTGCACTGCCCAGTCTGCATAAACAGCTCAGTGCACGTTGGTTTGTTTGCCAAAAAAAAAAAAAAAAAAAAAAAGGATTTGCACCCATGGAGTTATTAGACCACTTCAGCACTACTGCTGGCTTACTTTGCACTCACAAAGTTAGAGACCTCAGTCTTAAAGGAGCATACCGGTGATTTTGCATGCTTGAGTCGAATAAATACAACTTGCATACATGTTGCATTACTGCCAGACATTTTCCAAAACAGTATTGGAGTAATAGATTTTAGATTTGTTTTTTGTTTTTTTTGTTCTTTTTTTGTACCTTCTAGAAGTCCAGTCAAGTTTGTATTGTCCAGTATCACATACAATGTCTCAAACGGCTTTACAAACCGACACATCAATGGTTCCTGAGCCAGCCTAAACTCTCGAAGAAAACAAGGAAAAACTCCCTCAAATATAAAAAAAATCTTATCATAGAAGGAAAAAAAGGGAAGAAACCTCAGGAGAGGCAATTCAAAGAGAGATTCTCTCTCCTCAAACAGCAGGGATGCAGGCAAATCACAAATTACAAAGACACAAAAAAGAATGAAACGTTAAGGAAGCTATAAAACAACAAAGAAGCCATGATCCAATCCGACATTTCATTCCAATATGCTATAAAAAGACTTGGAACATACTTGAGATAGATAAAAATATCACAGCGAACCAAATGTCATTCTTATTTTTTGTCAGAGTTACTTAATTTAACCTGTCCAACAGAAGGAAACATCTCTACCAGGGTAGTCCTAGTTGAAAACGGCTTTTACAGAGAAATTAAGAATGACCATCCTTTCTACATTCGGACATTAGCAGGCGAAACATTGAATTTTAATGTGGGTATATCACCTGAACATTCGGTTTTGTAAGATTAGGAGATATGACAAAATAATAGTCATCAGTAACACAGCATGTAGGTGATTCATTTGGCTCAAACATGCAAAATCATTGGCATGCTCCTTTACATGTGCAGTTTACACTTCCAGTCGCTAAATTTTAGAAAAGCAGGTTTAATCTCCACTGTTTTAACACACCCATAATACATAATGTTGTTTATTAATACTTAAGTACAAGTTGAACTACTTCAGCAGGGAAATAGTAATTTTGTGTTCTCATTTCTTGCCAACAGCTTCCCAGTCAGACAGATAGAAAGTTGCTGTACAATTAGTTTTAATCAGTAGGAGGCTTAATTGGTCATAATCACACCCATTAGCTCAATCATCATCTGTCAGCAGTGATTGTATTCCTTTAGCTTGTTAGATCCCACCTGAATGCCATCCCGCCCACCCGCTGCCTTTAACTCAATCGCTGCTTTTAGTACATGCTTCACAAGCCGAGGCTAAATTATACGCCGCGAGTTTGATGTTCAGACACTCGTTTCTGTGTTTCTTTCCAGCCATTTGTCCATTTGCACACTCCTCTCTCTCTCTCTCTCTCTCTCTCTCTCTCTCTCTCTCTCTCTCTNCTCTCTCTCTCTCCCCTCCTGTCTCCATCACCTTCTCAACCTCTTCTCTAATTATAGAGGCAGCTGTGACTAGTTACCATGGCAACCGGTGCAATAAGCCCTGCCAGTCAGACCAGTGTGTGTGTGTGTGTGTGTGTGTGTGTGTGTGTGTGAGAAAGAGAGAGAGAGAGAGTCTCAAAATGTAAACCCCCCCTTACCTTCCCCACCTGTCTACGCAGTGTGTAATTACAGTCTACCCACTCGGTTCTAAATATATTTCAACCCTCAGCAGACACCTGTAGAAAGTTCAGCTACAGTAGCTATAAGACCAAGTGAAGTACTGGAGTAAGTTGACTTTGGTAACTTCCTCCACACTGGAAGAGGCGATGCTTTAGAGGACGCTCGCTACCTGACTTCAAATGCAGCCAGATAACTACAAACAGTTATGTAAATTGGACGGGTTGCATCTGGCGCTCATCTCCATTCATTATTGCTGATCGGCATTCAAATTAACTTTGTGAAGTCATAATGGCAATTGTCTGGCTGGATCAGGAGGCAGCGGATTCAAGTCCTGAACCTCCACACACAGGGTCATCTGTTCAAACCCCACAATGCTCCACCGATTCAGTCCAGTCTTTGAAGGATGCAGATTTCCACATTCTTGTTTTCATTTTGGCTTCTGTTTTCAAGCCTTTACAGTACTGTAATGTACCAAAAAAAAATTGATCTACCTCTACTCTCCTGAGTAGTTGCAGCACCAATGTGCACGCTGAGTGAAAACAAACTGATTCTCTTTAAAAGACCATACCACCCATTTTGCATGTTTGAGTCTAATACTCATTTTTCATATATGTAATATTACTGACAATCATTTCCTAAAGCGTACTACTGGAACGGTGAATTTAAAAAAAAAAAAGTTCCTATCTTCCAGACCGCCACTGGTTTCAGTTCATTCTGGTACAAAATCAACTTGTTGATACTTGAAGCATTCTTGGGGTAGGTTTGTGAACAACACATGTATTCAGGTTTTGTTTTTTTTTTTTTTTANTTTTTTTTTTTTTTTGTTTGTTTGTTTGTTTGAGGTTTCATAATTTTAGCATTTAAGCTCAATAAAAATAAAAAGTGTTGAATGTATGTCTCCACTGGGAATATAGCCCCAAAAGAAGACCTGCGTTTATCGAAAAATTTAAACAACCATGATTTCATAAGGCTGCATAACTATTACCAGGTGAAACATGGATTTTTAAGGTGGGTGTATCGCTTGAATATTTGAGTTTGAAAGATTAAGAGATTTTGCAAAATATCAGGAAAGCTGAAATGCGGTTTTATCCTTTGGGAAATAACCTTACGTATATGAAAACTGAATATATTAGGCTCAAACATGCAAAATGGCTGGTATGGTCCTTTAAGGGTGGTGTCACATGATAGGCAGTGAGGAGTGTGCTGAGCTGAGGGTTCCATTATTATGTATTGGGAGCTGAGCAGTGACTCCCGGTCTTACGGTGAAGCAATCTTGAGCAACATATCTGCTGCTGCGCTCAAAGCTCAACATATTCAACTTTGACCTGTGTGCTGGTGACCTTTCCAACATGCAACCAATGAGAGAACAGTCATATGAGATGTAAGCAGAAGTGACACAACAATGGAGGAAAAGCTCATAACCGTCATAGTGAAATGCCAGCAGTTAGACAGGGCTCTCCAGTCTGTAAACTGGCATATAATCTACAGTCTTATTGGCTGTGTCTACCTGAGGTGCTTCTTGATTATGTGTGTTGCTATGTCTGCGGGATCCATATGCTGAAGGGTATCGGGAGTGTACGGCGACACGTAGATCACTCTCCACAGTGCAACTACTGCTTGTCATGTGGAACACCCTGTGGTCCACTCTCAAAAAAGCCTGCTGTGTTCCGATTGGGCAGCTGCATCAGGCCTGACCTGGTGTGTCTAACTATTTGTGTAGGTGGGTAAATTCAAATTACTCACATGTTGTTACATGTTATGGAAGTAAAGGACTGATCAAAAACGAAGCTTTCAGGGCAGTTCAGAACATTTGGGTTTGTCTTACTGGATGCATTTCTGCAAAGATCAGCATCAACTTTCCACATTTTAAAGGACCATACCAGCCATTTTGCATGTTTGAGCCTAATATATTCAATTTTCACACGTTACTTAACTGACAGTTATTTCCCAAAGCGCAAAGTCGTATTTCAGCTTTCCTCATATTTTGCAAAACTTCTTAATCTTTCAAAATTAAATATTCAAGCGATACACCCACCTTAAAAATCCATGTTTCTCCTGCTAATAGTTACGCAGCTTTATGAAGTCAAGGTCCTTTAAATTTTTCAATAAACTCAGGTCTTCTTTTGGGACTATATTCCCCGGTGGAGATTAGATCATCACTCCACACTTTTTGTTGCACTTAAATGGTAAAATTACATAACTTCAAAAACAAAAAAAAAACCTGAATACACATCTTGTTGGTGATGATGGATTACCTATCCCAAGAACATTTCAAGTATCAACAAGTTGATTTTAATAGCGTACCAGAATGAACTGAAACCAATGGCAGTCTGGAAGGTAGGAAAAACATTTTAATTTGCCGTTCCAGTGGTATGCTTTGGGAAATGACTGTCTGTAACGTTATGTGTATGATAATTGAATATATTAGGCTCAAACATGCAAAATGGGTGGTATGGTCCTTTTACAATGTTCAACACACATATTGCACTACGAAAAGGAGGGCAAATAACACAAAAAAATGAGTCGCAATGCCAACTCCTGGTTGTAGTCAGGCTGAAAGTCAAGCAGGTGACAAAAGAATGAAATGATTTGATGTTTTACTCATAAGCAGCATGATAAATGAGCTACGTGTGTGTTACTTAGCTCAAAATTCACTGTGAAATCACACATCTTGACAGCTCAAATGGTGTTTGTTTTACTATGCAAAATGTGTTATTTGTAGTGACAAGCACTGCAAGTCTGATTCCATTGTCAGTTCTGCTTCATTCATCCCCGTTAGATAAACTTTTAGAATATGTTGAACTTTTAGAAACAGATGCTGCTCTCTCCTCTCCATCGAAAACAAACCGTCCCGTTAGTTCTCTGGTGTGTTTGACAAAATCATATAAGCACATTTGCGTTTTTGCCACTGTTGCTAGAACGTCAAAGTTTTTTGCAAATATTGCATTTTGTCCTTGTTGTCCATTTTGGCTGAAACGTGCCCACACGTTTCAGCATCTTTTTTTTTTTTTTTTTTTTTTTTTCTTGCCATGACTGAAATCCAACGTGAAAACACTTTCAGAGAGCCTGCATGCTGGTGTGAAGGTAAATCTGCATCCACACACTCCCACTTGATTTTTCTGGAGTATATCAGCTGTCTGGGTCAGTTGGCTAGCTCCGTCGTACTATATTGACTCACACACACCATCACACACACACACACACACACACTGATTCACTTTTCCTGTAGAATTCTATTGCTATTCAAGAATAAAACTATGAAATGCTGCATCCAGAAACCTGTTGGGAAGTTGTTAAATCTTATCAGATGTCCACTGATGAGTTTGGCCAAAATCAATGTAGATGAAATTTAAACATTTGTAGAGTAATACAATTCATTAAAAAAAAAAAAAACCCACACATGATGGGACTAAAGAGGCACCATGATTATTTAAGCTCATTCATAAAGATTTCCGTACGTTAATCCCCTCATGTTAATCAGCACGTCATCCATTACCGACACATGAAGTGTGTTTCGCGGTAAAAGCCAAAGATTGGTGTGTTGCTTCCTTTTCAAGAGCTACGTTTTATGCTGCTTCCTCTGATGTCAAAGCAAAATCAACATGTTAAATTAGCATATCTCACCCAGATTTCATACTGCTGAAATTTATCAACAGGTTTTAGTTTTTGTCTTATAATTTGTTTCCCCAACATGTAAATCTGGTGTATTTCCACTCTAAATGTTCCCTTTTTTAGGGCAGTGTGTGCATGTTCTTTTTTTGTCCTTGGCATCTATAATTACTGTAATTTTATTGCAGCTTTGTGCCTAATTAACATATAGTTAGCCATGTTAGCCCCATTGGGATTAAGCATCTTTATTAATGGAAATCTGGCCAAGAAAGCAGCAAAAATAGATTGTGCAACCGTGAAGGACGTCAGAATGCATTCAGAATCACAGCAAACAGCAAAGTAAAACAATCAAAATGTACTCAATGAGGTGAAAAAAAGCAAAGAATCAGAATCAGATTTATTGCCAAGTAGGTTTTCACGTACAAGGAATTTGCTCTGGTGCATGGTGCTCAGGAAGGAAAAAAATACACAGGATATATACAAATATATGAGAAAAATATGCGAGAAAAATTTGCAAATTTCCAAAATCCATTAAATTTGCAAATTTCCAAAATCCAAAGGCCATAGGTGCAGTATCAAAGACTTTTGACTGGGTCATGGGGTCAAACAGCAAAAACGTTTGCTTATGTGGTCTGCCACCACATTTTCACTTTGTCATTGAATGCACCACAAGAGAAGTTTTGGATTCTTTTGCAGTGTATTGTGGTCTTGTCACTAAATCCACAGAATGCAGCGCAGATATGAACAAAAACCTTCAATCTGAAAATAGCTTTTTGTTTCCATGAACTAATTTCTTTTTTAGTCTTAACGTCGTTTTCCTGATGCTGGAACTGTCCCCATCTGACCCGCTGCCTTGTGGGAATGGGGGGGGGGGGGGGGGGNGGGGGGAATGCTGTGCTCAGTTGATTCCTGCTCAGCAGAAGGAAGATAACGCCTTCTCATTGGTTTTATCTGGGCTCGGCCGTGGCACCTGTCATCTGTTTTCAGGAAGCATGGCGTTTTTATCTGCCGTGTCTCCAGAGGACATGGACACTATTTTTTTTTTTTTTTTNTTTTTTTTTTTTTTTTTTAGCAGCAAGCTGAATATGTAAGTCACAGTGGGTTCAGGGCTCTGCGTGGCGATCTGCATTTTAAAGCCATGGTCACTTTTTTTGTACGTTCTCCAGCTGTGAGCATTGTTTAAAACAAAAAAAAAAAAAAAAAANAAAAAAAAAAAAAAAAAACAACAACAGAAAAGGAGCATTACATCATTCTGGTTTGTTTGGATGGCAGTTGCTTGAGGCTGAATTATTCGCCAAAATGGACATAGACGGTATCGTAAGTGTGTGGGTAGCAGATGTGCATGTTATTCCGTTTAAGAGACAGAAAAAAGCTCGGAAAAGTGTGCAGTTTCCTCAGTGGTTTCTCTCTTTATGTTTGATGCTTGGCCTTCACAAATCTGTCTTTTTAGATACTTCCACTTCTGCCTGCAATGCAAACAAAATGCAAACATTTTCATCTTTTAACACAGTCTGGACAATTTCTCTCCAAGAGTTTATCACATTTGGCCATCTTTATGCCAATGATAAGCTGAAAAGGCGTAGGTAAAGACGGATCTCCTCGCATAACTTCTCCTCAAATAGAGGTTCCATTTACAACATGCATTAAAATGCGATCTCTGCATCCATATACGTTATCTGGATAATGACATCTGGTGACGAGATTTACATTTCCACCTTGGTTAAACGTGTGTTTTCGTTATCTAAATGCTGCCCATGTGATCGGATCTCAGTAGCTGGGCCATTATCACTAAAGTCCCTCCTTTCTTCTTTCTCCGTGAACTTTCAATCTTCATCCAGTTTTGACGAGATGCTGCCTGGAACTCAGTTCCATTGTTTTACCACTTACATGGAGGTGGAATAATACATGCCCGCTTATGATGTCATCATGGTTCCCACTCTTCATTGTCTTTATTGTTTATGGGGACCATAACTTTAAAATACAAAAATTGATAAGCACAAGTAGAATTAAAACATTCAAAAGAAGCAATCTGACAGTAGCATCATAATAATATAAATAAGAATAGAAATGAATAAAAACATCACTGGATGTAAGATCTCCTGTTACACCAAATGATCATTAATAGCTAAAAAAAAAAAAAAAANAAAAAAAAAAAAAAACAATATAAACTGCATCAACTAAACATGAGCTAGAAGCAGCAATAAAGCATCAATCAGTCATATTTGCACATTAAGTGCCTTCTTGCTTGTTTCCTAAAAATATAAATATTTGTGTTGTTTAAGGTATTCTATTCCATGCCACACAGGACCTATAAATAACTATCTAAAATTTTGTTTTAGACCGAGGAAGCAATAAATTGCTTTTACCATTATGACGAGTCTGATAGGAATGTACTAGATTTGAGTATTCTAACTTATCATGTGAAAATTTAAGAGTGCCCACAAATAGAGCTTTCCACAGGAAAACTAACAAACTAAACTGTAATCTAGTTTTAACCAAAAGCCAGGATAATCTGCTATGCATATTAATAAGGTTAGTAAGCTATGAACATTTTAGGACCAGTCTAGCAACTTTATTTTGCACTATTTGTAATTTATTGAGATCCCTTTGATTTGCAGCGGACCAAATAATTGGACAAAGTCAGGATGAGATAGCACCAATGAATAAATTACTTTCTCCTTGATAGCCAAAGTAACAAAACCCAAACATTTCCTGCTGGTAGCAATTCCTCTTCCCATTTTTTTTTTTTTTTTTTTTTTTTTTTTGTCATTCTAAACGCTCCAACTCTTCCAAATTACATTTGCGAACCAGAACGGAATTCGTTCTGCTTTGGTGGAAATGCAATAAAAGTCACAAAATCTTAACGTTGCTTAACGCTGCTGGACTAAACGGGAAGTATAAGTTACCTTTAAGGATGCAGCAGTATTTATTTATGTTTGTAGTAATGTCTGGATCTGTTACTTTAACTGCTGTAACTAAGCAGAATCACACTTTTGCAGTTTTATTGGAAAGATTAAAATTTGCATTTACATATTATAATATGATTATATTTTAGAAACACAGTAGTGTATATACAGAGAATAAGTGCTTTAAGACTTTTATTTTGTGTTCTTCCTCCTTCCCTTCTGTCTTTCACCATCTGCTGAGACAGACAGTGGGGAAACATCATTAGCTGTAACTATTGCCTATGAACTCACACACACAAACACACACCACAGTGTGTGTTTGCACGTGCGATATGCTGTCATCATCCCCGCTTGATCAGAGCGAAATGTTCTCAGCGATGTTCTGCCTCTGAACTGAGCAGAGCCTCTATGCTGCAATTAGCAAAGAAAATCTGTCCACGAGCACACACACATAGACACAGAAACACACACATAGACACAGAAACACAAACATACATGCTCTAACTAAAGAAAGGCTACAGCTATGATCATTTGCTGTTTTTTTGCTGCTGTTCTTTTTCAGCTTATTAAAACCGATTTTTTTTTTACTCTCTGGAGAACGTCATGGTCTGAACTTTCTCAGGGATTTTTATGTCATACAGAAAAACCAAAATGAATGTTGAGTCTGAGCAATATTTAAAATTTCTCTTTGGGAGTAGACTCATTACATATCACTGAGGTTCAACTGCAGAAGTAAGAGGGATGTTGGGTTTTGTGATGGATATGATATCCTGTTAGTTCAGCCCGTGGTGGCTTTTTCTCTTTTTTTTTTTTTTTTTTTTNTTTTTTTTTTTTTTTTTTTGCCACGGTTACCACATTTTCTGCATCCATGCATAAACCAGACGCAACCCTCACCAAATTTGGCGCATATTTGGCTGAGCCTAAAACGTTAGTCATTAGTTTTTGCTTTTCCACACTGTTTCCGTATCAGTTTATACATTTTTGCTGGTGTGGCCTATTTGACAAACTGCCATAATGCTCCGAGCGATCCTGCGAAGCCTGATGACATTTGGTGGCGGTGCAGCAACACGACTCAGCGATTATGATTCTGACCTTGAAATTTAGCAGAATTTATGCTTTCGTTAAGCTCATATAATAGGCAGAATGTAGTTCAGCACAATTGTTTATCGCTATTTACGATGCAGGTTTCAAATTTTGAAAACTGCAAATTGTGCAGCTTTGGCAGAGGTCTACTCTCTGAGTGCTTTCCGGTTAAAACCTTAATTACGATGCAGTTTAACTGATTGCATATTTAATGTATGATTAACATCAGTACCTTTGGTAATGGCCTGAAAAGCTAATGGCTGTTCATGCTGTTACTGCCAGGCTTAATTCATATGTATTTGTATGAACTGTGCCTGTATTTGAGGTAGAACAACATGAACGGCGTGATGGAGAGTTTCAGATTCTTCATAGCTGCAGCAGCACGTCAGGAGGACTGCAGGGAAACATAAAAGGCAGAGCTGAGGGATTACACACTAACTGTGTGTGTGTGCGTGTGTGTGTGGGCAGGCCTGTGTAAGAGAAATCAGACTGAGACGGGAAAGGCGGAGTGAAGGAACCAGACTTAAAGTGAGATATGTCAGCATAACTCTCCATAGACTCTCCCTCCTCCTCCAACTCCTCCTCCTCCTCCTCCTCCTCCTCCTCTTCCAACTCCTTTNAAAAAAAAAAAAGCCTGAAACTTGTCTTCACCCTTCGCTCCGCTGATATCTGCTGAGACAGGAGGAAATGGTAGGACGGAATGAGAGATGGGAGCCAAGTGGGAGAGCAGGGAAAATAGAGGAGAAATGACTTTTGAGTTATTCTCAGTTAGTGTTATCTGAAACACTCAGGGAAATGTATTTCTCGTGTGTGTTGGGCGGGGAGTTGTTCGCTTCTTAAAACTAATGTCAGCTCTTAAAAATGGGAAAAGAGGCAGTTAAAGGATTTAAATGTTGGTGCTTGGGTGAGTTGAGTGAGTTTACGTCTGCGTTAGCTTCTCCTGCTGCAGTCTGAGGAAGCTGAGCTGCAAAATACTTCTAATATCAACATGTTGTAAAAAAAAAAGCACTTAAATTCTCTTTGTGCCGTAGATCACTGTTATCAACTGTGACAAACTCAATCTGATTGGCCGGCAGGAGCCTCCATATTTTCAGCAAAGTGCCTCCATGCAGATCATCGAACGTGTCAAACTTCTCAAACTTTGCAAGCAAACCTTCTTGCTCACTGCATATGTCTTTTTTCCCTGACCCATTTATAGTGTGCAACAAATACACACACATACACACACACACACACACACACACACACANTGACCCATTTATAGTGTGCAACAAATACACACACATACACACACACACACACACACACACACACATACACACATGCATATACAGACACACGCTTGTCTGTGAGCACAGTATGTGTACTCCTAAACTCTAAGTGCCTCTTTAATTTCCTGTTGCCTAAAAATGTAGCGAGGACGGGCTGTTTGTGCTGCAGGTAGAAGCAGGACGTGGTTCTCTACCTGCAGCAGGTGTCTCTCCTGTTTACAACGACAAAATTTTAGCGTGAAATCAATTGATTTCATAACAATCAAACCCAAGGATGCTGGACAGAGATTCAGAGAGGCAAAAATGAAGAGAGAAAGATACAGAATGTGCAGGATCTCTCTCTCTCTCTCTCTCTCTCTCTCTCTCTCTCATGGTTCATTGTGATAGATCACTTATCTCAAGCACATTTCAAGTCTCTACAAGGTGATTTTTTTTTTTATAGCAAACTGGAATGAACCGCTATTCGCTTTGAAACATGGTTGGTATAATACTGCGTATGAGTTGCTTCGAAAGTCAGATTTTTCTGACTTCCTACTTGGAAAATACACTAAATTATCTATCCCGACTTCACAAATATGACGTCACTCAACATGGCAGCGCCCGTAGAAGTGAGCTTTGTGAATGGAAATGATCAGCTAACAAGGAAATAAAGTACTTTTTCTTGCGTGACATTGAAATGAAAAGGTCAAAATATATCACCAAATTAACTATCTACAGTGTATAATAACTGTTTGCCATTGATACGTAAGTGTGAATAATTTCATAACATTACTTCTCTGCACAAATGTGTAATACTGTGATTAATATCATTGTAAAAGAACACAACCAAACAGTCCTGTAGTCTAACTTTATTTTAGTTAGCATTTATTACTAAGTTTATTTAATNACACAACCAAACAGTCCTGTAGTCTAACTTTATTTTAGTTAGCATTTATTACTAAGTTTATTTAATTTTACAGTATTTATTGGTGTTCAACCATGTTTTTTTTGTTTATATTTGGCTGGAAAGGTTTGAGGTCAAAAGTCAGAACTTCCAACTGGAAAAAATCCAACTTACGAGGTAACTGTAGCTCGAACGCAGCATTAGTGCGACATGTATGCAGGTGGTATTTATTGGGCTCAAACATGCAAAAAGCACTGGTTGGTCCTTTAAGAAATGGTCTTTTCTGGATAAAGTGCACATGTGTTGTTATTAATGATCAAATCTTTGCTCTTTCTTCCTCAGTTGATGCTTGTTTTAAGATGTTTTTGGGGGGCTTCGTTGCTTGTTTGCA
Source organism: Lucifuga dentata (assembly GCA_014773175.1). Lineage (NCBI taxonomy): Eukaryota > Metazoa > Chordata > Actinopteri > Ophidiiformes > Bythitidae > Lucifuga > Lucifuga dentata. Next base: position 187,109 of record VXCM01000538.1, read on the forward strand.
GACTGAGGAATGGCGTGGGTGATACCTGAAGGTCACGGCCAGATTTAAAGCTGGGATGTACCTCAGTGCTACCAGGATGCTTGCATTCACCTGCATGTTTGGAATCAGTGTGATAGCTGCTAAATTTGGACAAACTAGGACAAGATCTACTGCTAAACAGCAGACAAACTGTCACCACCGCTCAGTTTGACCACGTGACCCTTTAAAAGACTGTAAATTGCGCCGCAATTATGCACGTCATCCATTTCATCACTCAATGAGTACATACATGTCTGTCCACTATGATACCTTCAACAGCTTTTAACCCTCTGGTGTTGATGTGTGCAGCACCTTGCTGAAAACACACTTGTTATTCAGAGATCCCTGCATGTAGAGACGAGCTGTAAATGGCTGTTTCAAGTACAGGCACCAGTTTTTGTTTATAGACCCTGTAGAGCCGCCACAGGGGATAATGAACTTCTGGTTGTGTCTCATGCCAGTTTGGGATACGTGGTGTGATGCAAAACTGAAACTAGAGCCTCGTAGCTGGTTTGCAGTGGCTCACCACCATGGAAGTGTCCAGAAACTGCTTTGTGTAACTGCACAAAACGGCACCATCACAACTATAAATCCCCTGGTAGAGTCTGAATTTACAGTACCAAATATAAGAATTTTTATTAAAAAAATGTTATTTTCTTGTAAGTTTTACATGCTCGTGAAAAAAAAGTATTGCAGAATCTTGACTTAAAATGACTAGTGGCTCAGTGGTTAGCACTGTTGCCTCAGAGCAAGAAGATCTTGGGTTCGAGTCCGATTGGTTCCTTTCTGTGCGGAGTTTGCATGTTCTCCCCGTGTCTGCGTGGGGTCCCTCTGGGTGCTCCAGCTTCCTCCCACCTCCAAAGACACACAGGTCAGGTGAATTGGAATCTAAATTGACCATAGGTGTGAATGAGTTTGTTTCTATATGTCAGCCCTGTGATAGACTGGCGATCTGTCCAGGGTGTACCCTGCTTCTCACCCAATGACCACTGGGATAGGCCCACCCCCCCCATAGGTCTGGACAATATAAACGGTATAAAGTTGCATCGCGACATAAAAAAATCTTCTATATAAAAATGAGGATGTCAATACAAAATCAGTAGAAAGTAGTGCTTGAATAGAGGAAGTTAATGATGGCTCAAACAACCAATAGCTTGTCAGAGCTGGAACAAACTAACCAATCTGGTAGCAGTGTCATAATAAAGCCTGCCCACTTCTTCAAAGCAGCATTTAGCTAAACGATGAACACACCACAGCCCGTGTGGTGATATGTGAGCGAAAGTCAGACAAAGATGTCAGAAAACGATGAAACTCAAGAGGAAAAAAAAATCAAATGATGAGGAAGAAAGTAACAGCTCAGCAGCGTTACTGTCCCAAAGAAANGAAAAAAAAATCAAATGATGAGGAAGAAAGTAACAGCTCAGCAGCGTTACTGTCCCAAAGAAAGTGATGCTGTGGATAAGCAAGGTTTAAAAAAAATGTCAGCAGTGTGGCGTCATTTTGGTTATGTAAAGTCTGACACAAAACAGAGTGGCCATGTTCACTGTAACATTTGCCAGAAACCAGCACTGATGAAGTTTTGGCTGAAGCCTGAAGCTTGGATTTATTTATTAAGGATGACTGCAATTTGTACTTTTTCAGTTCATACAATTGTTGGTTATTTTTTACATTTAGAACATGCATAAAGAAAACGTTAAAATAAATCTTAAGTTCAAGTGACTTGAAATGCAGCAGAATCTTTGTCAGGTTATCATGATGTATATCGTTATTGACCAATATAAAAAAAAATATATCATGATAAAAAAAGTTTTCATATCATCCAGCCCTACCCCCCTGTAACCCTTAACAGGACAAACGGGTACAGAAAGCAGAAAATGGATGGATGGATGGAAAATGCACTAGATTGGAAGCTCGGGTTCTGTTGAAATAATGATGTATAGTTGATGCTGAGTGTCAAAATGAGCTCAGAAAAACAAGTTTCATGCAGGTTGAGTGTGTGAGTGCAGTGGCAATGGTAGTGCTCCCCCGCCAACAAAATAAAAAAAGGGGTTAATGCAGAGTCATTAAAACTAAAGCCATGGACTCAATTACAGCATGTCCTGACCTTCAGTACCTCTTACATTCATTTTTTTAATCATCTACATGGGCTGAAAAATGAGAATCAGGCTAAATGCTTATATTAATTGTTCATTCTGCGGCTGTGAAGATCATGCTGACTAAATCTGAACGATTATCTTCAGGCAAATGCATCGTGAAAGTTTATTAATCAGCATTTTAGGGATTTATAAGCAGAATATAGCACTTTATGAAAAGAGGACAATTTAGAATTGCACCTGCATAACATCAAGGAAGTGGAAAGTCGCATTGTTAATGATCCAAATCGGTGAGAGGAAAACCTAAACGTTTGTTATGAAATTTCGATTTATTTGTGCTTAGAGAAGCTAATCAAGCTAAATGGTGGCTAAAGAAGGTGTAGGCTAGATGGAATGGGTTTGTAAATGCCCACAATTTTGGAGGATTTTACCCCCTAACTTGTAGGTTTGGCTTTAGTTTTCATCCTGTAGTCTTCAGCTTTAAAAATCAATATTGCACAGCGCCCCCTACAGCCAAAAAAAAGACAACATAAACTCTTTGAGTAGTTATTCCCATGACCAATAAATTGAATTGGATTTGTGAAAGCAGCAGAGTCCCCCTTTAAATGAGAAATTTGTGCTTTAGTCTGAAAGTTTTTGTCCTTTCAGTGGAATACAAAGTCTTATTTCTCCCAGGCTGCAGCAGCTCGATGTTCCACATAAAACAAAATGCTCCGCCGGGCTCAGAGACAATGCAAGAAGAGCACTGCTTTTTTATGGGCTTGGCTCATTTTCAATCGAGATAAAAATGCCGTTGTCCTTTTCAATTTATGGTTTACATTTAATTCTTCACAACAACATTCTTAAGTAAAAAACAAAACATTTTATCAGCTTAAACCACAGGAGCAAGGAGCAGTACTAACTGAGACATCATCCATTAGCTCAATTACAGGAGAGGAAGAGTCACCATGACAACCTTTATGAAACCATGACAAGATGAGGATGACTGTAGCTGCATGAAATAAAACTTTATCAGGAACTTGGGAACCTTTTCATGAAAACAGGAACTTTTTTTTCACTATTTTCCCCCAAACCTTTATATATATACACCACTGCTCAAAAGTTTGGAATTGCTTGTCATTTAAGTAGTTCTTGCTATTTTATTCAATAATAGCATTTTTTAAATTATATGAAACTTTTAAATTATATGAAACAAAACACCAACTGTATTATAAGTGTAATGTAAATGTATTCTAAGTATAATTATTTATTAAGTATTTCAAATATTTGGGGGAAAAAAGTTTTTAAATAATAAATAAAAATATTTTAGTGATTTCTCATCAAAGTATCGACCACAAGATTTAATTGCTGCTTTGCAAATATTAGGATCAGTTTCTAGAGCATCAGAGAATAATCTAGAATTTCCTAATAATCTCTGGAACCACATACAGTGCTTCTCTACATGAATTTGGATCATCTACAACTCAGTAATGATTCTGGACAACTGCAGAATGTCTTATTTGTTACAGCTTCTTGCACTTTTTTTTTAACCTACGTAGGTGCAAAATACTAACAGACAGTAGAATCATTTTATACATACATGAAACAAAACTAGTTTTACATTACAGGAAATAATGATTCTATGAGGAAATCACTAGTGATTCCACACTTTTGAATGGTAGTGTATATATATATAGAGATATATATATCTCTATATATATATATACTGTATATAGGTTGATATGGCAGCAGCAGTAGCTTTTGATAGCTTCCAGAAAGAGGAGCTTTCAGCAGCAAATGTATAGAAATGAGATGTCTTCACAGCAGCTATAGGGCCATATAGGCTACAGCGATGTGTGCAGGATTGTGGGAAAATTTGACAGCCATGACAGCACGTCTTAGAGAGACATGTACTGTGAATTTCTACGAGAGAGAGAGAAAAACCTGCAGTGCCAGACCGGATGTCCTTCTTTGTCCTGTAATTACGACCAAACATTTGGTTTGTGTCTTATGTTTTTCCCCCTCGGAATGAAGAAGTGTTTTAGCGTTACCTAACGTGATACAGTTTTTGAAATATTTAATCCCGTAAAATCTGTGCAGAAAATCNAAACCCTGAGATTAATCCCTGCTGCTGATCTTTGAGCTGAAAACATGTCGGTACACGGCGTCCTGGCAAGAACTTCAATTCCACAAAGACCAGTAAGACCTTCCATCTGCTTTTAGAAGAGTGGCTTCTGAAGGAAAAATCTAGTTAAGGTGCACAACCTGTTTGAGAGTAATCAACAAAACATGAAGTGGTACCCACAGGACGCCAGGGTACAAGCGTGGAGCTTTCAGAGCATGATGAAGAGGAGATCTTTGATATGACTGTGGATGGAGAGCAGCAGCACCCACAGCTCATAAATCATATAGAAAAGTGCCTCCTACCCACTCGTCTCATACATGTTTCCCAGAATTCTGTGCATAGTGTTCACCCACACTTCTTTCCTGCACACACACACGCACACACACACACACACACACACACACACACACACACACACACACACACTTGCAGCCCAAGAAGTTTCACTGATGACAGAGACAGAAGAGCTCCAGCTGAAAACCCTTTTACTTTCTGTGTTCCTATGTTCTTGTTGCTTTCCGTTCCTGCGCTGACATTTTCTGTGATCAACGTAGAGACAAAGACACACACACACACGCTCGCACAGCACAGTACTGAACCCGCACGTCACAGATGGACTAATCCTCCCTCTTCCTCGCTCACACAGCTTTTCTCCTCTCTCACTCGCCCCTGATTTGAAAGCATTTGCCTGCTCTGCCGCTGATGAAACCACGAAGAGGAATGGCTTTTTACAGCAAAACACCCCAGAACTGGTTTATGACACAAAATATTCACACACCTGTCCTGCAAGTTATAGAAAAAAAATAAAGATTAAAGCTGCAGATGTGCAGAAATATTTTAATGGATGTAGTTACAGCTACGAATGTGTCATATTTTTAATACTTCATTTATTATGTTTTCTGGTACAACTGAATTTGGAGATTACATCCTTCTAGATTTGCCATTGCAACAGTTCAGACATCTGATAGAAATATAACCGGCTTAGTATGAATTTAAAAAAAACTGATTAATAAACTCTATAAAGCTTTACAGTGTTCTTGGGTGAGAAAACTAAACGGAGCCGAGTGTAAAAAGCAAGCGAGTAAATTCATGAAGGTGTTAAATTAAATACGTTAATCAGACCTGATGCAGGTTGTGTCTAATATAGCTGATCAGTGAGAGCAGAGCAGACTTTTCAGGAGTTAAAGGACTATACAGGTGATTTTGCACGTTTGAGCCTAATAAATACAACTGGCAAACACGTTACATTATGTCAACTACTCCATTTAATTCCAGTACGCTATTAAAAAGCAACTTAGAGAGACTTGAAACGTGCTTGAGATATATAATCTGTCACACTGAACAAAGCATCTATATATATATTTTTTTTTTTTTTTTTNTTTTTTTTTTTTTTTTGTCTTTGTTACTTGATTTAACATATCCATCATGGAGCTACACAGAAGGAAAATGTATGTATCCATCAGGAAATATAGTCCCAGATGGCTTTTACAGAGAAATTAAAAACAACCATTCCTGCTACATCCTGACATACGTGTTAGCAGGTGAAACGGCTGAACATTTTATTTTGAAAGATTTGAGGATTTGGAAAAATAATAACTAAACTACATTTTTATATTTTGCAAAATGATTGGCAGTAACGTAACATGTATGGGTGCTATTTCTTGGGCTCAAACATGTAAAATCACCAGTGTGATCCTTTAAAGAGACAGTATGTGTTTTCACTCAGTGTGCACAGCGATGTTGCGGTGTATAAGTGGACAATGTGTTCTTTTTGTACATTAAAGCAAATGTTTCAAAATAGACCCCTAAATAAAAGTAAGATATGATGTGAAATCTGTAAAATGTGTCCTCTTTAAAATGTTGGTTGACAGCAAGTAGGCAAACATCATCAGCAAGTACAAAATAAACAGCTTCAGCACTGTTCTAAGCCTTCAGAGAGAGAGAGGAGAAAGGGCGAAGGGCGGTTTGAACTCTGCAGCTCCAACCTCCTCCTTTAATAGAACCCAGGTAAAGAGCTGTTGTAAAAGCCTGACACTGCTGAGCCCTGTGGAAAGATGAAAGGAGACAGAGAATAGGCTGTAATCAAGTCAGACTCTCTCTCTACACACACACGCACACACACACACACACAGCTACTGACAGCACCTGGGCTACATCCCAATTGAAGTCTGAAAGCAACAAAAATGGAAAAGACCTGCTGACCTTTTCCTCTGTGTATCCTCACAGCGCTTTTACATCCCGCTCTCCTGCCCTAGACTGCTCCGATTCATCTAATATGTATGATTTTATTCTGTTTAAACTCTTTCAAACCTGTCACGATTTATAGATTGATGCTAACAGACCAATATTTACAGGTGCTGTTAATCTTTGGGGAAAGGATAAGACACTGATGATGACGACGTTGATTATGATGGATTAAGATGTGAAATTAAGATATCCATTATAATTAAAAAAAATAAAAATAAGTAGCATAGTGGCACATTAAAAGCATAAAGGTCATTCAAGTCAAGCTTACAGTAAACCTAGAAGGATGAATAATGAATTATGGTGAGGCCAAATCTCAGGATGGTGTTCGTTGCAGTAGGCATGGGCCTTAAAATGATATGATGAAATCTTAAACTATTTTTGTGATCCAAGGTGATGTGAATGATGTAATAGTGAATAGTGTTGTACTGGCGATTGCAGAATTAAACAATACTGCAAACTATAACATGAGTACAAATGAATAAGTGTAAGAGTAGGCAAAGCAAAAGTATAAATAACAAAATCCTGTAATATTTTAAGTAGTAACTCAAATTAAGTTGCTTGTCTTCACCAAATAAAATGAATGCTTTATGAATGAATGTTTTAAAGGAACATACTGGTGATCGTGCATGTTTTAGCCTAATATATACAATCCACATATACAGTACGTTATGTATAATTAAAGGGCCATACCGGCCATTTTGCATGTTTGAGCCTAATATATTTAGTTTTAATACACGTAACGTTACTGACAATCATTTCCCAAAGCATACTACTGGAACGGTGAATTAAAACTGTTTTTCCTACCTTCCAGACTGCCATTGGTTTCAGTTATTCTGGTACGCTATTAAAATCAACTTGTTGATACTTGAAATGTTCTTGGGATAGGTAATCCATCATCGCCAACAAGACATGTATTCAGGTTTTTTTAGAAGTTACATAATTTAAGCATTTAAGTGCAATAAAAAGCGCAGAGTGAATGTATGTCTCCACTGGGGAATATAGTCCCAAAACAAGACCTGCGTTTATCAAAAATTTAAATGCCATCACTTCATAAGGCTGCGTAACTATTAGCAGGCAAAACATGGATTTTTAAGGTGGGTGTATTGCTTGAATATTTGATTTTGAAAGATTAAGAGATTTTGTAAAATATCAGGAAAGCTGAAATACAGTTTTATCCTTTGAGAAATGATTGTCAGTAACGTAACATGTATGAAAATTGAATTTATTAGGCTCAACCATGCAAAATGGCTGGTATGGTCCTTTAATTCCTCAGGCTGACTGCATTATTTTCTGGCATGTTTGTTTTGTTTCTTCCATCTGAGCATGATGTGAAAATTCATCAGCAGGCCACAACATAGTCAATATCATGACATGACAAATTTTTATCATAGAAAAAATTATTCAAGTCATGTCATTATTATGTCATTATTTTTTGTACAATTAGATATGGCACAGCCCTGTTTGCTGCGACTCTGTTCCACTATTTTCACTGAAAATATTCATATTAGTATTACTGAAAAGACTCACATCTGCTGTACTTACTTATTATAACATTACACTGAAAAGCTGAATATATTATGATACATAGTATGAAATTATTAGTGCCAACCAGACTGTGTGTGTGTGTGTGTGTGTGTGTGTTTTGTGTGTGTGTCATTATCTCCTTTAATTCTGTGATACATGCAAGAGTGCACATATAAGAGAATTAAACATAGATTAATGCAGCATGCATTATTATCTCATTCATTTATCCTTCCATCCCTCCATCCTAAGAGATAAGAGACAAGTGCAGTCCTGCTGTATGTCTGCACAATGTGTGTGTGCGCATGTGTGTGTGTTCACAAATATTGCATCAGCATATTATTTTATAATTGTAGCAGTGAAATAATTCAGCAGCCTAATGAAGATCAGCCTCTCTGTTTGAACTTCTGTGTCTCCAAGCTGCTTTTACTAATAATTAATATTGTGCAGAATTATGCAACATAAAGAAATAATTCTGCATGTGTTTGTGTGTGTTGAAGGAGGAAAGCGAATCGTAAAATTCTCTCTTAACATGTACTAAAGGCTGCACCAGATGGTGCTTCTTATTCAAATGTTTATGTTATGTAATGACACAACAACACACACATACACAACACGATTTAAGCATCTATATGGTGTATATATATCTTGGCAGTTCTGGTCAATCTGTCTCAGTAAATCTCCAGCCAGCACAGAAGTTTTGAGAAATGGAAGATTTTCCACACAAAAATAGTCCTTGTAAAATGTACAAACTTTATGAAAGCCAGCAGAATGTGTCATCCGCTGACACATCATATCTCCTTCTGTTATTTTATGTAATCTTCTCTGAAATGCATATGTGGAAAGGGGAGAGATGCGTTTCACTGTTTACAGGCAGATGACAGGAGAAGCGTGATTCCATGCTGGTGCCACAGAATGTCTGTAAAACACAGAGCAGAAGGCTCAGAGAACGCTGTCTGAGTAGTAATATGAAACATGCACCGCCACAGAATTCAAATTAACTATTACACACAGAATTGCAAACTTGATGAGTTGTGACTCATGAGGCCTTCACATAATTTTTGGTGCTTAATATAGTTCAGTTTTTGTTTGAAGACACAGTAACTAAAAGGTGTGTTTTCACTCAGTGTGCACAGCTTTGCCACAGCACTGTAGAGTAAGGGTAGGGTTAGCGAATCAGTGTTTTTGCATATTAAAGCACTGCAAAAGTTTCAAAACTAAGTAAACTACTAAACTAAGTCCTGAGAGATTCCTCCTAACAACCAGGACAAGACTTTTTCTTTTCACGGCTTCTTGATTTATAATCTGATGCACTTTATTTAGAATAATCCTAAAAGAGCTAATCAACTCGTTCTGCTTTTAATTAACGCCACAATTTGCATTTAGTCATCAGCTCAGCTCAGCTTCTTTTCCACCACACCTCTCCCGAATATCACATAATTAGCTGACGGATTAAGGTGCACCTTACAGTTTAGCAGATCACAGCCACACGGTGGTATAATTAAAGTAATTAGGCCTCCTATCACTCTCTTTCTCTCTCTCTCTGCTTGGTTAAGTTCACTTCCAATAAATGCAGAATATTGAGAGGCTTTAGAAATTAGACAGCACAATGCCTCAGTGTGTGTTTTGTAATGCGAAGGTGATAGTGCATGTAACGGACATCAAATACAGTCTGAAAAATAAGGGATTTTCAGAGATGATGCATTAGGTAACATCTGGCGTGAGGCGCCATGCTAGCTTTGGTGACAACACATGCTTAATAACATGCATTAAATACATAATCATCAACCTCTCGTTAAAACATAGGAAGTTTTAAAGGGAATTCCCGATGCTCCCAGTGTCCTCGCTACTGAGGAGAATTTTCTATCAGACACTGATTAAATTGTAATGAGAACTTAATGATAATTACTTCTTTCAGAATGCTGCGACACAGGAGGTCTTTTAAAGTGTGTCACATACAGGTGGGAATAAAGTTTATTTGTCACGCGTCTTCATTCCTTTGTTCATTAGAGTAGAAATGAAAATAATCACAAAGCCAAACATTTTATCAAAGGTATCCCTCAGGATAATAACAGATTTGGCTTCTATTTTTCAGTAGACACTAATCAGCCGATATAGTAGTCAGCAAGTAGCAGCCCACAGGCCAAATCTGGCCTGCAAACAAAAGTTATTTGGCCCCCTGATGAAACCTAAACCATTACTTTAATAAAGGTACATCAAAACTGCTAAACAAATCCAAATAAAAGACTAAATTGTTACAATATTGTGTTTATGAGAACATTCGCTCTGCTCACTAGTCAGAAATGTCTGGGGACAGGAGAAAGAAAATCAAAACAGGAAAAAGTTTACGATGCCGGGATAAACTAAATAGCATCTAACAATAAAGCCAGAAATCTCTGTCCGTCCGTCTGTCTGTGGCACCAACATCGCTAGAACCCGGCACTGTATGAAGTTGAAATTCAGCAGGTTCATTGCTCAGGACCCAAGGACATGTGTTGCGCGTAAAGTTGTTTGGATGAACGGTTTTCAAATTGAGCTGTGCCTGTAAAAAGTAGTCCACGCGGCAGGATACACTCCAGGCATGGCAGCATATGCTCCGGTCCAGTGCCATAGTCTCAACCCGACCCCATGCAGCAAATGAAGCTAGCTCATGAGGACGTGCAGAACAAAATTATGGCAGGCTGCAGCACACACCATAAAGTGTGGCCCGTTCCAAACAGGCACATTTTCAATGGCACTGCACTAGTTGAAGAAACTTGGGCCATATACCAAGAAAGCTGTGGCAGCAGAAGCTAAATTTGACTTTAAACCACATCTTGCTTTATATGTGGTTGTGTCAAGAAGAGCTGCCTTCAGATGGCTGAACAGGAGAACGGAGCACAAACTGAGCACATACATCCACCTGCTGAACTTCAACATGTCCATCTGAAGACGTGTTAACTTTAGTTTGATGTTACAGCCGTTTCACAACATCCATTTTAATTGCTGCCCAATTAAAGGTGTAGTTTAACAGTGGTAAGGATTGTTTTACGTTTAATGGTTATAGGAAGGGGATATCTAACAAGTGTCTAAGGTAAAACAAATGTTACCACAGAGCTAAACATAGCTAAATGTAGCTCTTCGATTTTGGAGCAATCATCTGCCTTGCAATTGGTTTGGGACTAAATATGGATCATATTCAAACCACAAATGAATCATTCCACTATTTTGATTGCGTTCACATATGCCCAGACGAACCGCATTTACCATACTCCAAAATTACTCCAAAACAAACGCTTTGGTATGCAGCATTAATGATGAATGTAATCGCTCAACTAATTGCTCAACTAGTTTTCCATTTTCATGATGAAAATGTCTCTCAGCAGCCAATACCAGAGCAGAACCTGTTGGCTGCGGTTATACGTGTGTCACCATCGTCACCACATTCTTTTTTTCCTCACTTGAGGCTCTAACTACTTTACAAAACAGTCTCTCCTCCAAAGGGTTCTGCCAATGAAATGACAAATCAATAGTTGTTGGAGCAATTAAATGCTGCATCTCAAAAAAGCCCTTCATCCATGCTTAAAGCCTTTATCCCCTAGTGTGTAGAAGTCTGTGCACTACTACAAAATCCAGCCATTTACAGCTGTAAAGCTCTACTTTGGAAATGAGGACTGTGCATCTCTGTTCAATTTCAAAGTGAGAAATTGTGGTAAAAGGTCACAGAACAATTAATTTTACAATAAAATCATCCAAAAATTCTCTCTGCTGCACAGCTGAACTTGGTACAACAATACAATGGTACTTGAAATGTATTTTCAATCATGCTGTTTTGCTTTTGGGTCTCTGTCTTTAAAAAAAAAAAACTTTGATATCAACAAAGCTATTTAAATTTTTCAAGAAGAATTCATCCCTGTACATGAACTGGTACAGGCCATTTTTCAGCTTCTGTTCCCAGTATGTTCACGCTCATTCTTTGCCGTTCTCACACTGACTGCGCTCATAGCAATCTTCAGTATCACAGGGTGGAAAATGGACTCTAGGGAGTGTTAAGGCAGTGAAATGGTCGTCATTACATACCGTCATTATCATCAACGTCTCATCAGCTGACAGAGAGACTGAGAAGGTGTGCGTGTGTGTGTCTTTTCATGCCTGTGAGTGGAGGAAAAAGAGAAAATTAGATTGTGAGACCGTCACATGTTTTTTCATTCTTTCCAAAGCCAATAAGTATCTTTCCATCTGTATTTCTTTGCATTTTCAATTTACAAATGAAAACAACCTGAATGAAAATGCCAAAAAAAAGGGAAAAAAAGCTGAAATATAGTATGTCAAAAAAAAAAAAAAAAGNAAAAAAAAAAAAAAAAGATTTTAAGCTTGACTACAACAGAAAAGTTGGCTTGTCCACGAAGAGAAGAAATAAACAATGACACTGCATAATACATTTTAATTTTAATTCTTTCAGAGCAAATGGCAAAATAAATCAACCACTCAATGCAATGCAGAATGTTCATCATCGACACAGCTGGGCGAAATAAATGAAAGAAAGAAACTTAATAAAGAATCTCTTGTTATATTCTTGTAAAGGTGTCATATTTGGTTGTTAAAATGAAACAGAGGAAACGTGTTGAGGTGTAAAATTGCTAAAGTTCAGCAGAAGTGAGAAAAGGAAACTCTTTGAGAAGCCGTGTACTTTTCTGCCTTGACTTTGGCTTTATGAGACAGCGAGCAGACGCCTTTCTCAGCAGACTCACAGTTCATTTCGCTCAGTTGTTCCACCTCTGCTGGATGCCTGAGTGACTTTCTCATTTTTTCCGCAACTGACATACGAAATTGGTAGCATTTTGCTGTCACCTTATCGATCAGCCTGGCATCGGTGTCATTGATGCAAACTCCCCCCCAAGGACAAGAACGGATCGACCAGAGGAGATGAGGGGATCGGTTCTGGCACGCTGTCACTCTCTCAGGCTGTGGCTCTTTTTCTCTCACCATTATACTGGATCCATTGTTATTTAAGGTTCTCAACAGAAAAGCATCATTTCACCTTCAGAAGGGCCTTCATGCTGTGCACAGGCAACATCCTGCCTGAGAGGCTTCATTAAAAACAGCAAAATCCTCTAAACCGCATCAGTCCCAGGAGGACATGTACCTATAGCAAGCGCCGAATATTATATAGTTTAGTGTACGAATCATAGCATGTATTATTCAGTGTTTCCCCCAAGATAAGACTTCTCAACATGTGAATTTTATCACAATATAATTATATGAAATCATACGAAATGTTAATGTTATAGGGGACATACAAAACAGATTTCTATGGAACAAAGTTAGTGTGTAAGTACTTGGGATATGCTACCTAACACATCTGTATAAATCTTGTGTGTGTCCTGTTTCAGACTATGCATCTGGTATTTGGGGTTCCCGTGAAAATGTGACTTCTAATCTTTATTGGGAGTTCATAAATTTGCATCTGTTTTGGCTATTAGTGGAGATATGGGGTGGGAACCTGTGAGATGCTTTGACTATGGAACAGACATGTACATATACCAGAATATAAAAAGATATTGAACTGGGACGTGTCACATGGTCATCCTTGGGCAAGAGAAATAAAAATTTTTGTTTTGAATGGTCAATATGCTGTTTATTTTTCAGAACAGGTTTTAATATGACATCGAGGACATTCAGAGCAAATTATTTCTTACACACAAGGAAAAATGGTCTGTTGATGTTTGGTATAAACCAAAACTTAGAACATATTGTCTTATTAAAAATAATTATAATGTGGAACCATATGTCAGACAGAATTTAACTAAAAGTCAAAGATCTTTATGTGCATTGTTACGCTCAGGTACTTTAGCATTAGTATTAGCTGTGGAAACAGGCAGGTTTCATGTTAACCAGAGGAGGAGAGACTGTACGTTATGTGGGTTACAAGAGATAGAAAATGAAGTTCATTTTATGTTTTACTGTTCTTTATATGATGATCTAAGTGCTGTACTTTTTCACAAAATGTCTTCAATCAAAACAGATTTCTTTTGGTCTGAACCAAAGGCTAGATTTGTGTTTTAGGAGGGGAAGCTTTTTTCGTTGCAGACTTCCTGTGTAAAGCTTGGGAGAGAAGACAAACTTCTCTGTTTGAGCTGTAAAGTTTATGTAATGGGCTAATTTTTCTTTTCTTTTTTTTTTTTTTTTTTTTTTTTTTTTTTTTTGGTGTTCTCCTATATTTTGGACATTTTTGTTACACCACTGCAGCGATTGTTTGATGTCTTGTTAATCCATGTGGGCTGGTCACTTTCTGTGCATGACACAATAAAAATCAAAAATCAATCAACAAATCAAATCTATGTTCTTAGTTTCATTTAGGTGTCTAGTTTAAATTTGTCAATTTGAAAAGTGTCTATTAGAAACATTTGCAATGCTTTAATGTGCAAATTGAAAACTTTTGCCAGCAGTTTTTCTCTGCAGGGAATTTGGAATATAATTACTCCAAAATGCGACAGTAAAACTTGTTCATAATTTGTGAATTTATAGTCCTGGAAGTGCTGGATCCAACCATGAAGGTTTTATTAACTACTTATGTAAATTTAAATTTTTAGGGCTGATCAAAACGTGAGAAAATTTGCCAATCGCATGTCTATGCAAGGGAGTTTGGAAATTATTCCAAAGTGCTGCTACAGTAAAAATTGTTCATAATGTGTGTATTTATAGTCCTGGAAGTGTTGAATCCAACCATGAAAGATTTATTAACTACTTATGTAAATTTCATTTTTAAGGCCTGATCAAAAATGAAAAATTTTGCCAATCGTATGTCAGTCGCAGAAAGGGAGAGAGACTAGACGAAGAGAGAAAGACAAACAGATAAATGTCGCTCCTCTCTCAGCTGGCCCTCTGTTTTGCTATACCACCTCATATTTTATTTGTTTTATGATGATTACATGTTTTAATTTGGTCTGATATCAAATGATAATCAACCATCTACAATGACTTTCGCACCAGGAACAGCAATGATAATTATCACTAAGGCACATGTCTGCAAAAGACAAATAAAAAGATGCAACTGCCACATTAAAATACACCATAATATGAACATGTAGCTTTAGTTGAATACATATGCCAAAAGAATGTGAGACCAGCATCAAAACCATTAACATTTGAAATGATATTTATTTAATGTGCAGCACGCTGATAAAAAATGAAAAAAAAAAAAAAAAAAAANAAAAAAAAAAAAAAAAAAATCAAGTGACTTTGTAGTTTATTCATGCTGTGAAATATGCATCAAAATGAGAGGGCTGACTCCTTCAGCTGAGTACTTATTTATGATATTGCGTCTTAGTTCTCTCATGGAGTAAAACTCTGCAGCTATCAGCAAAACAGCACGAGTGGATGGGGAATAAACAAATAGGAATTGGGAAAAATGTCACCCCTTGTTAAACGTAATCCTTTCATCTCCAGCAAAGCATGGCAGGGCTTAAAAAAGTGGATGTCATGGTTTCAAGGAAGGTGTTTTCTCCCCCTTTCACTCTTTGTTCTGCTTCGCCTTTCTAATGTTCGTGAAGGACTTTCGTCCAAAGTAAACGTGTCTTTAGCATCATCCTGCAGCTCAGTGTGCTGAATTATTGACAGAGTTTTTCAAAGAGGAAAAAAAGAAGGTAGCTTTGGTTCTCATAGCAGAGAGAGAGAGAGAGAGAGAGAGAGAGAGAGAGAGAGAGAGAGAGATCAACACTGGGAAGTATGCCATGAATTTTCATGTGGAAATGTAAAAGCCATTTCAATCCTCCCTCCTTCCCTCCATCTCTCTCTCTCTCTCTCTCTCTCTCTCTCTCTCCCTCTCTCTGAGTGAGCAGGGATAAGCGTGCTATCAGATTATGGCTCTCTGGCTTGTGTGTATTTTTGGGGACAGATTTAAAGGTCAATCTGACATACAACAGTTTGCTGTGTGTATTTTTATACCCAGCCATACCAGGCACCAACTAATTTCTAATTTATAATCATCGATGCTTTGGAACTCATACTAGAAGCTAGGGAGCATCCCTGGGGGGAAAAAATGGATATCGTGGCCATGTATTATAAATTGTTTTCCCACGCTTTATTCATACGTGCATATGCTTTATTATCCTTTCCCTCATTTTCATTAAAATTGTGGCCACATTTAGCAATTCCTTCATTTTTATTATTACTCTTGCTCCCTCTCCTGTGAAAACTGCGATCAAGCCAGCCGCCTATTAATTACTCCAAAATACAACAGTAAAAATTGTTCATAATGTGTGTACTTATAGTCTTGAATGTGCTGAATCAAACATACCAGTTTTATCAAAAACTAATGAAAATTTCAGTTTTTAGAGTGCATCAAAAATGAGACAATAGGCAATTTAAATGTCTGTTCAAAACTGGGATGCTGGTTGTCGTTTTCAACAGTTAGCATATACCATAAGTGTTTGCAATAAATCTGTAATGTCTTTTTCCTGAAATGTTTTGTTATTGTCGTACACAAAGTCGAACACATTTGCTTCCCATGGCCTCCAGCTGTTTCAAAGCGGTTACCGTCATGTTCAGAAAAAGTGTGCAATTGATTTTTAGGTTTGACTGGCTTGGCTGCAGTTTTCACAAGGGGGGCAGCAAGAGTAATTTTAAAAAATGAACAAATTGGTAAAAAATGGCCACGATTTAACTAAAACAAGGGAATGAAATGATAAAACGTCTATACCATATCTCATCTACATTTCCCCTTTATTCATTTACAGTTTGATCACATTGTAAACTGCTGTATTGCTTTGCATCTGTCAGCTTCATGACTCCTTCTTCCAGATCTGATTTGTGCAGAAAAAAGTGTCATAAATTATTAATGTAAACTCTGACAGGGGTTAGACCAATTTGTTAAAAATCCAGCCCTGACAAACAAGTCAGCATTATCCACTATAAGCCTGCCCACAGCCAAATATTCAAACACAATCCTGCAGGGAAGCTTTATTTTCTTTGCACAATTGATTTATTCAATAACATGGTCAAAACTGTTTGGTTTTTTTTTTACTGTCGATGGAGTGGGTTTCCAGACTTTAAGGAGCTGCTAGTCCGCTTCAAGGATGCAATTACCATGAGTTTCAGTTTATACAAGTATAAAGGCTGTTTGAGGAGCTTTTCTACCCCTAAAAAATAATATATTTAAAGCTTTTGAACCACAGTTTGGTGTTGTACAGTTGAATATTTTTGAACAGCCTGCAATGTATAATTGTCAGAAAGGGCCTTGTGCACTGTGGCTGATGTCCATTCGTGCTTTTCTCTTGCAGGTAATCTATGCACTGAACACGAAAAACGATGAACACGAAGCAGCCATTGCCACTCTGAAGGAGGCCCATGAAGAGGAGGTGCAGCAGATCCTTTCTGAGACCAGGGAGAAGATCTTACAGGTTGATCTTTTTTTAGTTTTTAAATCAGCAAAACTGTCTTAGTATTCCTTTAATTCAAAGTTGACATGAATGCTTTTCCATTTCTTTGGTGGGCAACATCAGAAAAGTTAGCCGTGCAGAAATACAGTCGTTGGTTTCCTGATTGTTTGGAGGAAAGGGAGTGGACTGATTTGCATATCTGAAGGGAAGAAAAAAAGTAGTTTTGTGGGTGTATATGAAAAGTTATTTAATTAAGTAATGTAAAGATGTTCTCACATGTCCGGTTGAATGGACTTGGGTACGTTGGTGTGATTCATTTGGCAGGTTTGAGCACAGTAGTCGTAGTCAATCGCAGAACAAGCGGTACATCTTAGAATTGATTTTCCTACCTACTGCCACTGATTTTAGTTCATTCCAGTACGCGACTAAAATCAACTTGTAGAGACTTGAAACACGCTTGCCCTCACAGTGAACCAAATATTATTTATATTTTTTTTTTGTCAAAGTTACATAATTTAACCGGTCCAACATGGAGCTGCACGGAAGAAAATGTACAGTATGTCTCTACCAGGGAATATAGTTCCAGGAGAAGATGGCTTTTACAGAAAAATTAAAAACAATCGTCCCTCCTACATTCAGACATAAGCTGACACATCGATTTTTAAGGTGGGTGCATCACCTGAACATTTGATTTTGAAAGATTAGGAGATTTGGCAAAACAATAGGAAAATTAAAATACAGTTTTATGTTTCGGAAAATGGTTAACGTGCATTTATAGGGCTCAAACGTGCAAAAATCACTGGTTTGGCCCTTTAAATCAGCAGCTCAGTAGAGGATAGCAGAGAGGTGCTGATGTTCGCTGGCATGGATAAGTGGGTTATGGTTCCTTTTGGGCTATTGATTTTGGGAGGGTCAAGAGAGGATTTAAGCAGCTGCCGGGGCTCTTTAGAATGAAGTGACTGTGGATGCCGTGGAGTGATATTCAGGTCACACTTTCCCTTACAGCTCCACTCTTAAAACACATCACTCCTCTGCAGCCGCACGCTATCAAACAGCATCCGATTGGCCGCAGAGCCGAGATCACATTCGAAATGAGCCGATCAATATTTAATGCATGGGTTATTAATTATTTAGTTTAATGTGTCATCACTGCTAATGGTCTTACTTGCTTTCCTGACAGTAATGAGGTAATGAGACACTGAACAGGCCCATAAAGAACATTTAACCGCTGCATCAATGTCTGCACAGTGTGGTTTTCTTGAGGTTGGAATCGAATTAATTGAATTTGTATCTTTTACTTCATTTTCAGTTGTGTGTTCTAATTGGGTTAAAGGACCATAACCGTGATTTTGCATGTTTAAGTCCAATAAATAGCCCATAAAACTGTACTTTAGTTTTATTCTGTCAAATACTCTAATCTAACAGACCTGCATGTCCAAATGTAGAAGGGAAGGTCTTTTTTAATTTCTCGGTAAAAGCCATCTTCGGCTGGGACTATATTCCCTGGCGGAGATGTACATTGTTTTCCATGCAGCTCCATGTTTCACTGGATAAATAAATTTACTTCAACAAAAATTTTATAGATTTCGTGTTTGCTGTGATGGATTATGTATCTCAAGCATGTTTCAAGTCTTTTCACCAGTCATCCTCAAAGTCTGAACTCTGGTCCGGGTCTGGACCGAACCACAGCCATCTCCATACTCTGAGCAAATTATACAGTCTTTTCATATGTATTATTTCTATTATCTGCGAGACATCACTGCAACGCAACAAGTCAAAATTCTCCACTCCATAAGCAAAACCGAAGGTCCGACTGCTCCACTATCTGTGTGAGAATGTCTACTCTGCTTTGGTTTGGTCCAATCACATTCAGTNCCGACTGCTCCACTATCTGTGTGAGAATGTCTACTCTGCTTTGGTTTGGTCCAATCACATTCAGTGCCCCGTCATCTCCATGACACTGATGGCATGACAAGATGTTGGGCTCATTGAGAGTTGACAGTGCAGCTAGTTATGTCAGCTTTTCCCCATTCAACACCTTAAATTCCCGATAAAAAATTAGGATCCCAATCCGTCCCTGGCTTGACTGTTGACTGATTTTAATAAACGGACCTTTGTCTTATTGAGAATTTTCTTTGTGGACTGTTCTACAAGTTTATTTTTATTGCATAATGGAATGAACCGAAACAAATAGCAATCTGGATGGTAGGGGAAAAAATCTACAATTTACCACTCCAGTAGTATATTTTGGGAAATGGTTGTCAGTAACGCAACGTGTATGACCGTGGGTATTGTCCTTTAAATTAGCGCATTTACAGTATGCGTCTAACAATGCACCATAGCAAATTCCTAACTGAGCCCTACATGTGTTTGTTCCAGTACAAGAGTAAGATCAGCGATGAGATGGACCTGAAGAAGCGAATACAGTCTCTGGAGGAGTCCATGGAGCTCCATGACAGGATGAAGAGGCAGGCCCTGGCTGAGTTTGAGAGCTACCGGCAGAGAGTGGAGGACATGCAGCTCTGCACCGAGGCTCAGGTAGAGAGAAGCACTGTGTGGTTTCTGTGTTTTTACTAAGAAGCTGCAGTCATGGATCAATATGGGCCAGTATCGACTGGTCACTTTTGACAGAGTTTCCTGATTTTTGGGGATTTTCTTATTATTTGGAGACTTTCTTATAATTATTATTTCTTATGGTTTTCTAGAATCAAGTAGAAAATTGACAACTTATTATGATTTATTTTAGATTTTTTTTTTTTTTTTCTAAACTCTTTTAGATTGATTTTTTTTTTCTTGAATGAAAGATTTTCGTGAAACATTTATTGACTTCAGACGGTTAACATGATTCACGAATGACAAGGCGTGTAAGCTAATAAGATGCTACCCTGCATGAATGTATTGCATCTTCAGTTTAGCCGTCGACTCGCGCCGCAGGAGGGTTCCAAGGTATACCCACACTGTGTAAGAAATCAATCCTCCATTTAGCTCATTTTCTCCATCCCTCTCTTCTCCTGCAGCACACGCAGCGGGTGGTGTCCATGTCAAGGGAGGTGGAGGAAATGCGGAGGTCCTTTGAAGAGAAGCTGCACACGTTCAGCCAGGCCCAGGCTCAGTTTGAGCAGGAGAAGAGGGCCGCTCTGGAGGAGCTGAAGGGCCAGCACAGACAGGAGATCCAGGAGCTTCTTCGCAGCCACCAGAGCCAGAAAGCAAACTACAGCAAAGACCAGGAGAAACTGGGGCAGCTCCATAAAGCCGAGGTAAAGCGCCAACTGCACAAGAAACTAGAGCAGCGGCTTCTAAGGAAATCACGATGGGGAAAAGCAGCAGGAAGTAGGACAGCTGGTGTTTAGCTGTGATTTCATTTCTTCTGCATACATGTCTGTCTGGATACACAATAAACATTCAAATCTTCTGTTTCTCAGTGGTCTAATTAGAGGCAATGTAGCTTAAAATATGCTGATAGATAGCTCGAGGTAATTTTGTGATGATGACGTGAAAAATGTAACAATGAACAATGTTGTATTGGTGATTGCAGATAATAATGCAAATTGTGAAATCGAGATCATTCCTATGTTCCCAGGGTTCTATGTTCCCCAACTGTATATAGCACAATATAGCACATAATGGGTTAGGGTTATTCTGTTAACGCTCTCATTCACACCTACGGGCAATTTAGAGTTCCCAATTCACCTGACATGCATGTCTTTGGAGGTGGGAGGAAGCCGGAGCACCCAGAGGGAACCCACACGGACACGGGGAGAACATGCAAACTCCACACAGAAAGGACCTGCCCCGGCCAGGAATAGAACCCAGGATCTTCTTGCTGTGAGGCAACAGCACTAACCACTGCACCATCGTGCCACCCTTTTTTTTTTGTTTTTGTTTTGTGTGTTTGTCTGTCTCTGTGTTGACCCTGCGATAGACTGGCAATCTGTCCAGGGTGTACCCCGCCTCTCGCCCTATGACTGCTGGGATAGGCTCCAATCCCCCCATGACCCTCAACAGGACAAACGGGTTTAGAAAATGGATGGATATTCTGTTAACAATGTGTGTTAGCAGAATATTGAATGGGGGGAAATAGGTCCCTGGAAGCATAGGACCCTGGGAACATTTGATCCTAGGAGCATAGGATCCTGGGAACANAAATAGGTCCCTGGAAGCATAGGACCCTGGGAACATTTGATCCTAGGAGCATAGGATCCTGGGAACATAAATATGTGTTCCCGTAAAATCAGGAGGAAATGAATATGTATATGAAAGTAGGCATGGTAGTGTCTCCCTTCAGTAAAAGTTGAAATAACTAAATCCTGTAATGTTTTTTTAAACAGTTATCAAAATGACTTGACCTCAGTATAAACCATAAATAGTGAATAAACCATAAATACCTAATATTTAACAAATGATAAGCTCAAAGTGCACATGTAAAACAAGTGAATCTTTCAATTTAAAATGTAAAACCTGACAAAACAAATTAAAACTTCTACGTAAAATTACATTGAATTTTTATTGCAAATGTAAATAGCAATAAAATGATTTAGAATGTGTGAAAAATGTCACAGATTAGAGCTAGTGACAAAACACACACACACACACACACACACACACACACACATACACAGTAGTACAAATCAAACTTGACCACAAGTTCATGGTTGAGGCAAAGAATTCGTCTGCAGCGAGTGTAGCAGAAAAGCTAATGGTGTTCATACATCGCGGGCAGCCATCTTTGAAAAATATTTCCTGTTCTGGATGTTGTATCTTCGGTTTGAGCTTTTTTAAAAGTCACTTAAAGCTTCTAGACAGTCTAGTCAGCAGGTCAGCTACTTAGCTCATGCCTCAACAACTTTTGACTTTATTTTTGTATTCACGCAGGTGCTTCTGCATCAGATGGAGAAACACTTTTGTTGTGTTTCCACCTTTAGCTGTTAGCCTGCTAACTGTTAGCTGTTAGCCTGCTAGCTGAATTCAAAACAACAGTGGCTGCTTCCTTTTTAGGAGCTAATTTGTGAGGTCCTGACCAGGTACTTTCGGGCATGCTCGTTTAATTTCTACTTCTTGCGCATGCTATGAAAAGTTTGAACACGTCATGAAGTTCATTTTCGTCAATATCATGACATGACAAATTTTTATACCAGTATTATCGTGAACGATAACCGTAGTTCTGGTAACTGAGCTGTTGTGTTGCAGGTGGATTCTCTGACAGAACGGGTGGAGGAGCTTAAACAGGACAAGAAGAGGCTCGTCGAGGAGTACGAAGCCAAACTCACCAAGGTACCGATTCTTGTGTATATTCTGACATTTTATTTTATTGTTATTATTCAGTGTAATTTCTATGTTTTTAGGAAGATTTTAAGGAGCGTTGAACTATTCTATGGGATTGAATACAAATGCTTACAGAGATGATCAAATCCATTATTGAATTGATTGGACATGAAGGAATCATTGCTAAAAGTAAAATGGGCTCAGCAAACCTTCCTTGGGTTTTTTTTCTCCATAGTTTTATTCTAACCTGCCTGTCTGTCCTCAGGCTCAGGCCTTTTATGAGCGCGAGCTGGAGGCCATGAAGCGAACCCAGCAGCTGACTGCCGATAACCTGTTGGCATGGAAACGCACTGAGGCTGAGCTGAGGCGGGAATTCCAGACCCAGGAGGCGGCTTTGCAGAAAACACTCGGAAAACTGAGAACAGAGCTGGCCAGGGTGACGGAGGAAGCTCGGGAAAACCGTGAAAAGTCCCACAAGCTCCAGTCTTCCCTCAACACAGCTGAGAGCGCCATCAAGGTGAGACGCGGGACGCAATAAGATACAAGATGATTCCAATTTAGATGTAACATAGAACTGATCTTTTGCACCTAATCTACATGAATTTGGACATCAAAAACATCATCCTAACACCAAAGCACTACAGCTGTCATGCACCTTTTGTTTAAGATCTAGAAGGTTTTTTTTTTTTTTTAGAGAAAATCATAGATGATTATTTATAGTAACAGTGGCAGATGTGACTCATGGTGGACTGTTCATAGACTGCAGAAACGTCTATGCTCAAATTTTCAGATGATGCCTTAAGTGAAAAATTGAAGCCGACTTAAAGGACCATACCATCCATTTTGCATGTTTGAGCCGAATAAATTCAATTTTCATACATGTTAAGTTACTGACAAACATTTCCCAAAGCATAACACCGTATTTCAGCTTTCCTGATATTTTGCAAAATCTCTTAATCTTTCAAAATCAAATATTCANACTGTATTTCAGCTTTCCTGATATTTTGCAAAATCTCTTAATCTTTCAAAATCAAATATTCAAGTGCTACACCCACCTTAAAAATTGATATTTCACTTGCTTATAGTTATGCAGCCTTATGAAGTCACGGTTGTTTAAATTTTTCCATAAACAGGTCTTCTTTTGGGACTGTATTCCCTGATGGAGACATACATTCATTCTGCATTTTTTATTGCACTTAAACACTAAAATTACGAAACTTCAAAAAAACCTAAATACACGTCTTGTTCGTGATGATGGATTACCTATCCCAAGAACTTTTCAAGTATCAACAAGTTGATTTTAATAGCGTACCTGAATGAACTGAAACCAATGGTGGTCTGGAANCAAGTATCAACAAGTTGATTTTAATAGCGTACCTGAATGAACTGAAACCAATGGTGGTCTGGAAGGCAGGAAAAAAAAAATTTAACTCACTTTTCCAGCAGTATGCGTTGGGAAATGATTGTCAGTAACGTTACATGTAAGAAAATTGAATATATTAGGCTCAAACATACAAAGTGGTGGTATGGTCCTTTAAATTACTGCTGTCATTTTCCTCGGATTAAATACTTCGCTATCAGGTGAACCATATCTGGATTGTAGTTGGCAGAAGCTTTTAGAGAGATAAAATCACCTAAAGCAGTTTTCAGTGCTTTTCTGTGAAAATTGGAAATTGAAAATGTGGGATTCAACAAGGTCCAATAAGGATGACTGACAGAAGAGAGTTTGGTTCGCCACAGTACCTTCTGCGCCTTTGTGTGTGTATGCGTATGTGTGTGTATGCTTTGTTCATTTATTACTGTATAAATAAGAAGCAGAAGCAGGTGATGGCTGTCATTTACAATGAGATTCTCTTTTTTATTCCAGTTAAGAGGTACAGTTAATTAATGTATTTGTGCCCCACTCACTTCCAACCTAACACATGCACACACACACACCTGCTATGACTCATCAGGGAAATCAGCATCTAGACACGGAAATTTGTGAGGTTATTATCATGCGGATTCGTTGTCTTCAGAGTCTTCAGACAATTTATTCTGAGACAGACCATTTGATATGATTGAAAGATGGGAAATTGCCTCTCATGAGGTCCTACAGGGTACAAATCACGCCTGTGCTTTTGCTGTACAGTACACGTGTGTTCCCGTACACTCGTGGTTATGTCATGTATGTGAGATCCATCCATGAGGTTCAGTTCTTATTTACAGAGATCTTCTGTATTAGGAAAATGAAATCATTATGACACTTTTGACTGTCAAATTTCTCTCATTTTACTGTAAGTATATTTTTCTATGGTTAAGCTGCGTCTTGTCAGAATTATATTTCTCACCCAGAATATAACTAAGTTATAACTAAGTCAGATATCATTGCTGCTACGTGTAGCTGAATTTCTTTTCCTTTTCCTGTGCTCTTGGGATTTTCTTCCTATCCAGGACTTAACCAAGCAGCTGGACGAGGTGACCCAGAACTCAGAGATTGTGGAGATCCGTCAGAAGGAGGCTGAGTGTGAACTGGAGGCGGCCAGAGATCGAGTTCAGCAGCAAGCAACCGAAATACTGCTCAAAGCCAGTAAGACACACACACTTCTACTTATTAGGATCTCTCCTTTCCTTTCCTCTCCTCTCCTCTCCTCTCCTCTCCTCTCCCCTCCCCTCCCCTCTTATGTTAGGACCCCCTACTTCCAAGACATTTCCTGGCTTTGTCGTGCAAATGTATCCACCAACGGCTCCTCTCATCTTGTCTGAAGCGTCACAGCCTATAATAATTTAATGGAATAATGATCTACATCCATGCTAATGGAATTCTGAAGGCTTACAGGCAGAGGAAACTCCGTTCACATTAGTCACACCCAGTTTGAGGTGTGTTCGTGTGTGTTTGTGCGATCAAGTCTGTTCTGAACTGATTTGATGTCTTGCGGTGTCCCGCCGTCAGTCCTTTGTGTGAGGGCAGGTTTGAAATGTCAGAGGATAAAGCAGCAGCTTAGCATGGCGTTATACTTGCTCCATTAGGCCTGTGAGCTCATCGTGTTTCATTCTAGATGTTTGTACATAAGAGAGAGACAGACAACAACTTTAGCTTCTCATAGCTGTATTTACTGCCAAGTATTGTAATTGTAACTATACCTTACAGGAGCATACCAGTAATTTTACCCAATAAATACAGCCCGCATTACACGTTATTGCCAACCATTTTCCAAAACATGCTACTGGAGCGCTGCCGTTGGTTTCAGTTCATTCATGCTACTAAAATCAACTTGTAGAGAATTGAAATGTGCTTGAGATACATAATCCATCACAGTGAACCAAACATCAGTTTTAGTTTTTGTCGAAGCTACTTCAGTCCTGGGAGAAGACGACTTTTACCGAGAAATTAAAAATTAGCGCGCCTTCTACACTCGGGCGTACATGTTATCAGTCAAATCATTGAATTTTAAGATGGGTGCATCGCCCGAACCTTTGATTTTGAAAGATTAGCAGATTTACGAAATAACAGGAAAGCTAAAATAACGGTTTTACGTTTTACAAAATGTTCAGTAATGTAACGTATGCGGGTAGTATTTATTGGGCTCAAACATGCAAAATCACTGGTATGGTCCTTTCATTGACACGGAAGCTGCAGGAATTAAATAATATTGTATTGCGATCTTTTCCTTCCTGTTTTCTCTTCCCTGTCCTCTATCTTTTCTCAGGTCAGATAAGCAGCCTGCAGGCCACCCAGATGACCCAGGAAGCCGCCATCAGGGACCTGGACAACGAGCGAAGCCGGCTCAAAGACAAAGTCCTGAGGATGGAAGAGGAGAGGGAGGCCCTGCAGAGCCAGGGTCAGGCTCTGGATGTACGGCAGAAACAGCAGATCCAATCCCTGGAGAAGGTGTGTGTTAGTGTGCGTGTATGTGTATAATATGTGTTAGTGTGTGTGTGTCTTAGTGTTTGGACGTGCGACGTTGGTCTGAATTCATGTCAGGTGGGAATCAGGACTGAAGCCGTTATGATGCCTTAGACTTCAGTCATTCCACATCAGCTTTTTCTCCCTTAAACTCTAAAGCATGTTCTTACTTTTCATAGAAACAGCCTAAACAATGGCATTTCAAAGATATATTTTTAGGATGAAACAGAAAATCAAGCTATTTAAAATTAAGAATTTGTTTTAAATTCAAGATTTTTAACCAGAATTTCTTATCCAGCCAGATTGTTGTTTTTTTGTTTTTTTGTTTTTTTTTTTACTTTCTTGTGTCAAAAATTTTTTAGAAATATGGAGGAAAATCAGGAACTTTTTGAAATGAAATGTGCAAGAACTTTTGAGAACCAAGTGGCATTTTGTTAATTCTTAAACTTCAAGAATTTTTAGCATGTGACATAAAATTTGAAGTACAGAGAAGAATGTTTGACTAAACTCTGTGCACAATAATTCTATTTCAGTTGTTTTATGTTATAACAGATGATTTATTACAAATGTGGCAAGCTGTTATCAATGGAATTAATTCATTTGTATACTGCAGTATAAAATGCCAATGAAAACTCCAGCGTATAAGAGTTGGGATTACAAATTCTGATTTCCTCTCATCTTTCTATATCTTTCTCTAAACACCTAGCATCATAATTTCATATGTCTACAAAGCAAAGTGTCCATAGTCATACTGTATCTGCTAAATTAGTATTTGCCTTGAAATATGAGGAAAAAAAAACTTTCCCTTTCCCATCTGGCATGAATGCAGGATAATCAGCAGTACTTGATCCGTGCAACCAGTAGGTTTTAAATCTTCAGGGCCAAAACTTTTAAATAATCCACATTCAGCCTCTGGGAGAGAAACACCCTCAAGTATAAAGCTGTTTGTTGGGGTTACAAAGAAATTCCAGGATTCCAAAAGCTCAACTTCTTCTTCTTCTTCGAAAATAAGATTACCTGCTTTCTTTTGTGGCTTCTTTTTGGTTTGCTTTGTCATCTTTTCCCTCCATCAGCGTCTTTTTTTTTTTTTTTTTANTTTTTTTTTTTTTTTTTAATCCGTGACAGAGCTTGTAAGCTCTGCGTATTCTGCTGTGAAGCTGAAGTTTTGCCCAAAGCCGCTGTTTAGACACATAAAAGGAACATTTGACTTGCATTATTGATATATTTCAGTGAGTCTTTTCTACAGAACAAAATCTTAAGGCGTGAGCAAATCCTCCTGAGATACCGGGAGGAAAAGTTAAATGAAATCCGTGCAGCAAAAGGTGAGGTAAAGGTCACGATGTGTCCAAATGAGCTGGAAATGGAAATGGACGTACAGTCACCAAATGATTGAAAGGGTCAAACCAAACAAAGATCAGCTCTTCCTTTTAAAAACCAATATGCTGAAAGGTCAGATGATATAAGAAACAGTGTAGTCAGTAGGCCGACGGCAGCTGATGGTAAATGTCAAGTGCAGCCACTTCATGTGTGTTTTCCAATCCTTTTATCTCTGACATTTTTGCTTTGTGATCCTTTGGGAGCTGAAAGAGTTTCTCCCTCTAAGTGAGACTGCTTAGAATTTCAATTCAGTGTTTTCCTCAGGTCAACAGAACGTGGCAGGCAGAGCCACCAAACGGTGCTAACAACGTTGCCCTTCGGGAAAGTCAGCGAATTAAAAATCAATCATTTATTTCTTACCGTACGAGAATATAACAGAATATGTTCTCCAATTTGTTTTACACATTTCTTTCTTTTTTAAATCAGGGCAACTGTGGTTGAAACAATTACCGTATATACTTGAGTATAAGCCGATCTCGTGTATAAGCCGACTCCCTGATTTTGACCTGCAAATTTAGGTTTTTAAAGAAACCTGTATATAAGCCAGCCCCTGTTGTTGTTCCATCAATTTATTTGTTTAGCAAATTACCTGCTTTTCTGGGTATTATCATAGTATTCCTGTGATTTTCTGAAAATAATCCACATACCAGTAAACATGATGTTAATTTCAGCAGCTGATTACCGTAACTGACCAATCACAACAGCGCTTACTGGCTGCCACAGCATGTGCAGGATAAGATGTTTAGTCAGGAAATATCTCATTCTAAGGTATGATTTAAACTATGGGTAGTGTTCCATGGGTAGTGGTAATGGGTAGTATTTCCATCCCTGGAAATTTCGTTCTCTGGGATCAAATTTGAATTTCCATGTATAAACTGACCCCCCGATTTGCTTTGTCAAATTTGGTAATAAAAACTCTGCTTATACTCAAGTATACATACACGGTAGTGTTATACTGTAGTGTTTGACCCTTAAAGAGGGGACATGTTATACAGATTTATGTGTTCTTAGTTTCATTTAGGAGTCTATTTTGGAACTTTTGCAATGCTTTAATACATACAAAACACATGGATCCACTTCTACTCTTCCTTGCTGCAGCAGTGCTGTGCACACTGAGTGAAAACAGGCCATTTTGGGTAGTGTTTCTTCTTTCCTCTCCCCTGACATGCCTGTCTGAGTGTCTGAAGGTGACAGAAACCTCCTTTCCACTGGTCAGTTTGGGGGTGTGGTGCTTCCAATGAAAATTTGTAACTTAAACTCCACCTCTGCCAAACAGGCCCACTTCACGCAACAATTGGCCAGGAGTGGTNTAACTTAAACTCCACCTCTGCCAAACAGGCCCACTTCACGCAACAATTGGCCAGGAGTGGTGAGGTGTGAAAGTGGGGAGGATTTCAATTTTTCTCACTCTGTACACACTCTGCTGAGATAATTGAAAGTGAAAGTGTGTCGTGTTATCCCTGTTAGTAAGCTATAGCAATAGATAACAAAAAATGGAAAACACATAGAAGACACAGAATTCTTGTTCATAATCCCTCATCTCTCCTAAAATTAAAGTGTGTCATTTCCCACATTTATATGATTAATTGCATTGAGATTACAAAAACAAAGACACACACACACACAAACATCACCCTCTCCACTCTCTGTGGCGGCATTTAGTGTGGGCATTCTGAAAAGGTATACACAAAGTTGCCTCCTGACAAGGTCGCCGACAAAGTCGAATGGGCGGCTTCGGATGAAGTATATGTAGCCTTAAGGTCCTTTCCAGAAAAACAAGTTCTTTTCTAATTGGCCAGACGTCCGAGTCTGAGTTGGAAACAGCCACGGACTGCAAAACACTGCTGGCCAAACACTTGTTCACTAGCATCATGCTTCATGTGTGTATCTGACCAGGTCCTGTTTCAGGACCTACGAGTTTGTCTTCCTGGATGCATTTCTGAACGTCAAATTTTTGTAACTTTGACATTGTTCAACCTTCCTTTATTACATTATAAAAATGAGGAAGAACAGTGGAAGCACAATATGTTCCCTTGAAAAAAACTTTAAAAAAGAACATTTCAGATAACAACACTCAATTTTAGGAAGCTGTGAAAAAGTCATTACATCAGCCAATAAAGGGAAGCCTGATTTTCTGCACCCATCTCTCTTACTACCATTGTCTACTTAAAATTTCCCCATTCAGTCTTTTTCTTTTCGGTCTGTGCTTTCTCTTTTTCTTTGTTTTCTCTCTGAAAAGGGAGAAATTAGCCTCCCAGGATGTTTTCTTATCAAGTCGGGTTAGAGCTGATATTTCAAAGCCTGGAGCTGCTTTGGGTTTGTTTGGCCATATGATAACACAGCAGTCTTCCTCAGCTGGAGAGAGATCAGAGATTTCTTGGTCTGTTTCCAGACCTTTGATTGGTGAGTTTATTATGTGCCAACCACAGCTCTACCCCTGGAGGTAAAACATTTTAAAATATGGATGGAGGCTAAATATAACAAAAGCTGCATGTTATTTATAGGCTATTTCTGATGTTATCTTTCTGTCATTTTGGTAATGATGGAACACTTAAAGCAGATAATACTGGTTGTGATGGTGGGTTGCATAAATCACATATCAGTCCAAAAAAAAAACAAAAAACTGAAGTGTTTGTGTGACTCCATCTCTTTACAAAAATGAAAATTACAAACGACAGGAAGTAGGGCAGGAACTCAAATATAAATCTTAAAAGTCCGCAAACAAAATTTTCAATAAGACAAAAGTCCATTTATTCAAGCCAATCAAGCCAGATCTGATTGGGATCCTAATTTTAACCGACAATTTAAGGTGTCAAGCAGAGGGTTAGCGTTAGGGCTATCAACTCTCAGGCAGACATTCGGTTTTACTTTGCAGTGGGAAAAGCAGAGAATTTTGACTCATTGCGTTGCGGCGATAATACAAATAACACATCTGAAAAGTATAATTTGCTCAGAGTCCAGAGACAGTTGTGGTTTGATCCAGATTTGGACCTGAGTCCGGATTTTGAGGATTACTGAAGTAGGGTGTGAAAAAAATTAATTAAACAAAACCAAAACAAAACTTTTCTGGCACCCAAAGAGACGAAGCTTACCTTGCTGTCTTTTTCAGAGGTTCTAGTCCATCTTGCCCTCATTAGCCAACCTGCAAAATTTTAGTTTCACTCAGTTTTAGTTTTTTTTAAATTGTATTTTTCTTTTTCCAGGCCTGGAAATTCTTCTTGTTGGCAACAACTAAATGCCGTTTTGCATCTGAAATAATAGAGACTTTAAGTAGAGATGACTGCGAGGATAGCTACGGCAACTGGAAATAAATCTGCACTCTTTTACACATGCTTGAGCTTAGCTAGCCTCGAGGTCTTACAAGTAAAACCCAGATTTCACCAAGTAGCTCAACCAGTCAGTAAATAGCTATGGTTTTCACAAAATTAAAGGTATAGCACAACCCCTACTGAGCGGCCATCGATACGTAATGATGATATTTAATGTTGTATGTGTGTGTGTCTCTGCCAGACCCTGCGTGAGGAAAAGGCTTCTTTTGAGAAAGACATGAACAGTGTGCGGAGCCGGTACGAAGAAGAGGCCAGCCAGATGAAGGAGGGCCAGACTCGAGCTCTGGAGGAAGTAGCCAAAAAACACAGAGTGACCTTGGAGAATGCACTCAGTAATGCTGAGAAGGACAAGAACCGCCTGCTGGCTGTGAGTACACACACACACACACATTTTTAAAATGTCTTATCAGCTAATGCTACAGCTGTTTATGCCGGTGATGATGGCCCTCATTCTGTAGCCAGGCTTTAGACTGTATGAATTTGGGCTGTTGCAAATGAAAGTTGTGAGGGTTATGATGGAATCTTTGATGGTAAAAGCCAGGCATGGATCTCCCTTTTCATCAGGTGAACACACTCAGGCCTCTCAAAATGTCACTTTCTCTTAGCCCTGACTGCTAGGTACTCAAATGAGCATTTACAGGTGAGTGGATATGCACATTTTCCCAGGATGTACATGTGGTACCCCTTATTATAAACCCTTTCTATAATAAGCAAATCTCGTGTATGAGCCGACCCCCACCGATTGTGACCTGCAAATTTAGATTTTCAAAGAAACCCGTATATAAGCCGATCCCCTGATGTTGTTCCATCAATTTATTTGTTTACCAAATTACCTGTTTTTCTGGGTATTGTCATAGTATTCCTCTGATTTTCTGAAAATAATCCACGTACCGATAAACATGGTATTTATTTCAGCAGCTGATTATGTAAATGACCAATCATAACAGCCGCTTACTGGCCATCGCAGAATGTGCTGGATAAGATGTTTTGTCAGGAAATACATCATTCTAAGGTATGATTTAAACTATTTTCCATGGGTAGTGGTAATGGGTAGCATTTCCACCCCTGGAAATTTCATTCTCTGAGATCAAATTTGAATTTCTTGTGTATAAGCCGACCCCCTGATTTACTTTGTGATATCTGGTAATAAAAACTCGGCTTATTCTAGAGTATATATGGTAAGGAGAGAGAGAGAGAGAGAGAGAGAGAGAGAGAGAGAGAGAGAGAGAATTTAGCTCTAGAGCTGCTTGTCATCGCATTATGATTCACTAGGCATTCGTTACACGATCTGACTTGCATCAAACTTATATCGACCAAAATAGACATCAACGTACACAGACGCCCATCTCGTACAGTGTGACATGCAGTAAAGCAGCATCAGACACTTGTGTTGGTCTTGTGATGACTGTGAACTGAATGGATGCTAAATAATGATTTGGAAAGAGGTGACTTCGTAGGCGCAGTGAGTAAAAAGTGACAAGATCCACTTTAAGAATAACATCTCTTGTGTGATCAGCATTTGGTGGGAAAAGAACAGCTGTATGTTTTAATTTATCCTGTATCGTGAAGCACAAAACCCAGTCAATTGTGAAAATATTCTTACTTCCTCGAGCAACTCCTTTTCTTCAACTTGAGAAGATTTTTTTTTTTTTTTTTTAANTTTAACACAGAAATAAGTGTCGACTTGGCATTCTTAAACTTCACACACACCTCCACAATTTCAGTCTTACTGACCCGCTGCCCAAATGTGCAAGTTGTTAGCGTGAGTTGATGTTAGCCAACGTGCAAACGAGCAGAATGACATTTGCAGAGGATTCAGTCAAAATACAAGCTGCTAGCCATCTTGAGACTCTCCCTCTTTTGGATCTTTCGCCTGCCAAAAAGCCTTCGTCCCGTCACACCTCTTCAGCGTGTAAAGCGGTTTGGTTTGGCTGTGTTTCTGGTGGTGATTATGAATGACACTGGGGTGTGTGTGTGTGTGTGTGTGTGTGTGTGTGTTATCATCATATTGTGTTGCAGCGTGTGTTTCGGGATGTTCTGACTCTAACACTGGCACTGCTCCATACACACTCAAATTATAGATGTTGATGAAGGGGGATTTATCCTGCATGTACACACTCTGTCTCTTTTCTAGCTGTAGTCATAAACAGTATAAAAGTACTGTGTAACTACGGTTCTCTGAGAAGAGAGAAATTACTTTTTTACTTCCCTGCAGAGACTTTTAGCCAGTGTAGAGACTGAAACCGGCAACTTTTCAGTCCCTCGCCTGCTTCTCTGACCTCCAGCCTCCTGCTGCACTAATCAGCCACTTAAGCATTTTCTGTAAGAGCTGAATGAAAAAGCAGCTGCGTTCTGTGTTTGCCTGAATTATGGATTTTTATCAAAGTCTAAATGGAGTTTCAGAGACTTTTTAACCCTCATAAGAGTAAAGTTCTGGAATAAAGTTCTGAATAGTATTTTTTTTTTAAAGACATTTTGGCATTAAAAATACAGATGAATTTTTCTGGGTTTTTTTTCGCTATTTTTGCTGTGAAATGCTTGGATGCCTTGTAATCTGTATTCACTTGCACACTTACATAACACATGCACATAAACACACACATGCATACACACACACACACACTCCTACACGTCATATAGTTTTATAGTTTCAGTGTCATATATTATTCTGTTTCTCTCTCTCTCTCTCTCTCTCTCTGTCCCCTCCCCACTGTAAATTTAAATTTACATTTATGTCAAATAGTTTTTTTCAGTATGATGCAACATTTTATGCATGCTAAAACTCCAGATATAATAACACTGTGTAGACTTAAGTAAAGGTCAGTATCTGACCTTGTGGTGGGTTTTGTCCTCTTATTTTTACATTTTATGACAAATGATTAATACAAAAATTAATTAATCCATGAATGAGTGTAAATTCCTGAAAGTCCCAAAACTGCAAGTGAAAAGTATAAAGAATATAAATTATGCGATGCTGAGAGATGGATGTGACTAATGCAACCAAGCTAAATATTTAATTCAACTTACTTACCACAGCATCTCCTTAAGAAGGTTTCAACTCATACACACACACTCATTCAAACACACACACACTCATTCATTCATTCATTCATTCATTCATTCATTCATTCATTCATNCACTCATTCAAACACACACACACTCATTCATTCATTCATTCATTCATTCATTCATTCATTCATTCATATATACACACACACACACACACATATATATATGTACACCTGCTTCTTAGATGGTGCTTTTACACAGCTTGTCTGCTGCATGTTCTGTGGAATATCTTCTTATTCCACTGACTTTTTCGCTCTTTGGTAGAACAGAGATTTTTAGTTCCTTTAAAGTAATTCTGTTCCAGAAATAAATCCAGATTTTCCGTGACAGGGAGCAAAAAGCTTCACTTGTGGAAGCGAGTAATCATGGTGACACATATGCTGTTTTTCTGTATGTATCTTCTGCTTTTAACTGATACATCTGCCATGAAGTGAAGCAGAATGAGATTCACACACATTAGCTTCCAGCAGTTTTACTGCATCTGTACTTTCTCACCTTAATTGTCAGTAAATGTTCTGCTTGAATACACCTGAGTACAACTTTTAATCAGTTCTGCTTGAAGCGAAGCAGCTTCTTGCTACATTGATTTCAAGTCTGCGATCAGGCCAGTTGTGCAGACATAGCGTTTTACTTTTTTCTTCCTTCTTCCATAAATGCTTATAGATTTAATTTGATGACACTTAAAGACTCGATTTTTTTCGACCAGGATGAATCATGGTACCATTTAGATTTGTGTTGACTAGTCTGGGTCTTTGCATGTCTCATTGCATTTTCCTTATAAGACACTAAAAAAAAAAAAAAAAAAAANAAAAAAAAAAAAAAAAAAACTAAACTTGACAAAAAATAAATAAAGTAGACATGTTATGCTTCTGGTTATTTTCCGTTACTTTTATAATATGAGATAGTATGTGTAAAAGCTTCAAAACTTGAGGTTGCATCCAGTAAGACAAGCACATACAGTGGGGTCCAAAAGTCTCAGACCACTGTGAAAATGCTTCTACTTTGCATCATTTTTGAACTTAATACAAGATTTTTCATTACAAATGATGATATCATCTTAACAATGTGAGTGAAAAGTTGAATCTTTGAAAAATGTACATGAATGTCAGAATATCTTAGTATCTGGTTTGCCTCCTTTTTGCTTTAATGACGGCATCACTCCAGCTGGCATGGACTCCACAAGTTTGTGCAAAACCTGATGAGCCAAGTTATCTCAGCATGATCTGACAATGTTCCAAAGAGATTCTTGTGATGTCAGACTTCCTGATTATTTCCATATTTATATGGAAAACATCACAGATTTTCAATGTGGTCTCAGACTTTTGGACCCCACTGTAGGTCTGAACTGCCCTGAAAGTTTAGTTTCTGATTGGTCCTTTACTTCTGTAAACTGGTTGACGTCAGCATGTTACACATTAGACACACCCATGAATTACCGGCCAAGCAAGCAAGTGTTTAGCCAGCACGCCTGTTTTGTGGTCGTGGTTGTTGCCAGCTAAGGCATGATGCAGCTGGCCAATTAGAACAGAGCAGACTTTTAGAGATGGGATCTTAAAGAGAAAGTACCTAAAAATGCTTGGTTTTCACTCAGTGTGCACAGCGGTGGAGCAGTGGGTTTTTTTTCCACATTCAAGCATTGAAGTGTTTTCAAAATAGACCCATAATTGAAAAGAAGGAAATCTGTATAATATGTCCCCGCTAAGAGATCTTTGATGAGCTTCATTCACCATCTTTACTACAAGTACAGGAGACAGCTGTCATCATACTGCCTTGGACCAATCAGAGTGAAGCTCATGGCAACTTCTTTGGTGTGGCATTCAAATGTTAGCTCACACTTAAAAAAGTTTGTTATCTGAACTGTGAAAGTGAAAATTCTAGATGACAGAATACATGATTTGCAACAGTGAAATGGCCCCGAGAATCATTATCTGAGTCTTGGGACTCGTTTAATAAGCCTGAAGTTCAGCTGTTCCAAACCCACAGCCCGCCACTAANTGAGTCTTGGGACTCGTTTAATAAGCCTGAAGTTCAGCTGTTCCAAACCCACAGCCCGCCACTAACTGTCTGCAGCCATGCCAGCGTACGTTTCTACCAGCCTGAAACGGCCTCGTGATGACTCCTAAGCTCCACGTGAAAGCAAATGATCAAGTATTCTGTTGGATCAAAGTTGCATAATGAGGATGTGCTTTAAAAGACACTCTGCAGCACATTAGATCTGAGCTGACAGCCACTTCAACACAAACACGGTTACAAGCTCCAAGAGTCATTAGTTATGCGTTCCATATGCAGACTTCCTCTTTTTCTGCCTCAGTGTGAATTTCATGGCCTTATATTCCCTCCCACCTCGTTCCGTTTCGCGCACTAATCGCGCCATCATTACTCAGGGTCGATTGTACCGCCGCTGTTTTGTCTTGGTGCCAGACAGAAATGAACAGATTGATGCGGGGACAGCGAGTGGCAGCATTCATTCATTTCACACTCATTCACGGCTACTTCATGAATCCGTTTCATCTCTCTCCTGTGATGAAGGAGAAAGGCAGCCTCGCCCCTCTGTTCCGTCCTCACTTTATTCTTTGGTCTGATCCAAGTTTCATCACACCGAGTTAACCATCTATTCTTTCATCCCTTTGAATGATAATGAGAGTCGTCTGTGTGAAGGCTGGGTTCGGAATGTAAATGAGCCGATGTGCTTCGCCTCTGAAGTCATGAGGGATAGCTGGACTCTCAAATGTTGAAGGATTTATTTATTTAATGTGCGTTGTATTTTGTGTGTATGTGTGTTTTGAATGTATGTTCAAGTGCACTACAGTAAAATGAAAGTAAGTCTAGACACGACTTATATGATAAAGGGTTGTTTGATAAGTTCTGAGCCTGACGCATTAAAAATTGAGCAAGGGCTGTAATTTTTGTTGGAATTATAGAATTCTGTTGCTGCCTTCATTTGGCTTTAAAGGGCCATACCATCCATTTTGCATGTTTGAGCCTAATACGTATATTCAATTTTCATACACGTAACCTTACAGACAATCATTTCCCAAAGCATACTACTGGAACAGTGAGTTAAAAAATGTTTTTCCTACCTTCCAGCCCACCATTGGTTTCAGTTCATTCTGGTACGCTATTAAAATCAACTTGTTGATACTTGAAACATTCTTGGGATAGGTAATCCATCATCACCAACAAGACGTGTATTCAGGTTTTTTCGAAGTTTCATAATTTTAGCGTTTAAGCGCAATAAAAAGTGTGAAGTGAATGTATGTCTCTACCAGGGAATATAGTCCCAAAAGAAGACCTGCGTGTATCGAAAAATTTTAACAACCATGACTTCATAAGTCTGCGTAAATATTAGCAGGTGAAACATGGATTTTTAAGGTGGGTGTATCACTTGAATATTTGATTTTGAAAGATTAAGAGATTTTGCAAAATATCAGGAAAGCTGAAATACGGTTTTATCCTTTGGGAAATGATTGTCAGTAACGTAACATGTATGAAAATTGAATATATTAGGCTCAAACATGCAAAATGGGTGGTATGGTCCTTTAATGAGGATTTGGATGCAACTGATCATAGCTGAACAAATCTCTGAGCTGCTGGTTATAACTGGGATGGGCTAAACCATACTGCTGTAGCCTGGAACCAGGCAGATGCCTATTGTTGGCATAATACTCCTGCATCAGGGTTTGAACCTGATGCAAGACCAGAGGGAGCACAGGAGCAGACTGACAAATGAGTATTCATGCAGACCGGAGTTTAGGGATCAGTTGGAGGAATCATATTCTGTATCTTTTGGTGAGAAATCACCACTGATAGGCTGAGAAGATAAACAAAAATCTGGTATTTAGACCTCTTCAAACTGTAATCTCACTGCTGTTTGAGGTGTCAACATCAAGCACGTCAACTCTTCCAAATCACTTGAACCGTTTCTCACATGTGTTTTGTGTGAATCGGTATCTACTTGTTCTGACAGTTCTGACAGCTAAACGGACCGCTGACAGAGAAACTTTCCTCACTTTTGAAGTAACAAATGTCACGAAGGAGTGAAAAGGAATCGTGAGGATTTTTCATTCGGATCAGTCGCCGTGAAGTCTCGTTCACTGAATGTTTTTACAGCGTTAGAAAATCCATCCTTGTGTTCGAATGAATTATCTTTGACACTACAGTAATTTCCCTCCGCTCTGATTGTCCTTGAAAGCAGCAGCCACAGCACACGATAACAGAAATTGTTCACAATTCATCAGCAGGCATAATAAGCTTTAATACAGTAACGATGCGAGAACACTCTCTCTTTGCTGTCAAGGACAAAGGAACAGTTTGATGTATTTTTAGAAAGATGAATGCAGTGAATATAATGTACAACAAAGAGGAGAGAAGCAGTCCGGGTCTGGATCTGCAACACAACTGGGAGATATTTTATGGAGGATTAAGAAGGATAACGCACTGTGTTTAATTTCTGCCTTGAATAAAAACTTCTGATTGTATCGTCTGCACTGTAAAGCCAGATTATGAGCACACACACACACATACACACTGATCTGTTGATCTGTTGGTTGAGCTAGGACCAGAGAGGGCTAGGTGCATTTTTAACATTAACCTCTTAACATTTTCACCTATTTTTAACTGCTTTTAATTTCAGGATCCTGAATAACTGATGCATGTCTGTGGTATCACTGTAAAGCAGACAATCTGAATTTTCATCATCTGTTTATTTTACGTACCTCTGGCCTCAACACAGTTGAATTGGTGAAGGAATAATTGCAGAAAATGAATGGAGCTGCTAGTTAAACACACAAGGAATGCACTCAGACAATTGGCTGGTGGAACATAAAGGAACTGGATTGTAGAAATACTCCGATTGGCTTGTTTTGCTACTGAGCATTACTGATTTCAGCAATACGAACAACTTAAACTGTTTGTCCTGTGAAATCAAATGAAACTCCATTGTTTTGGATGGTTGGTGAGTGTTATGGAAAATAAATAGAGGAGTTTTTCAACTTTTATTCAATGTTATTCTCATTTTAATACTGGGATATGCTGGCTTTATTTAATCTGTGGAATGTGCCCTTCACAATGAGACCCACCTTGTCAACCGATTTCTTGTTTTGGCTCTGTAAACTGTCTTCTAATGACTGCAACACATGATCATAGTTAAACTGCTCGTGACTGGCTGTCGTAAATCGAGACGCGTTCGTTTCCATATCGTAAATCCTGTTATGTATTGTTTAGTAGAGTGAAAAGATAAGTTTAAGCTTTCAGATGAAGGATGACATGCATGCACTGATATTAGCTGTCAACGTGAAAATATACAAAATGTTTACATGTTCAGTTTTACATGTTAAAGTGAGGTCACCTGCAGTTACTGTTTCTTTGAAGATACTGTTTCTGTTTCTTTCAACTTCTAATCAAATGTGCAATTGCTGAGTAAAGCTCCGAGCTGTTTGGAAATCTGTCAGCTGGTTTTATATTACTGATTGGTTTCATGTTTCTGATTGGTTACTGATTGGTTTCATGTTTCTGATTGGTTTACACAGGAGCTGCAGCAGCAGTTTGAGAAGGAGCGCCACTCGCTGGAGGAGCAGAAGACGTTCCTCAGGCAGCAGCTGGATGAGCTGAGGGAGGAGCTGACTTCCAAACTCGTTGCAGCCAATGAGGAGGTATAACATAAACCAGATATCATTTTTATTTGGATGTAAGTAGTTTTATTTTTCTGAAATCAAAGTTTTAATACGTATAAAGTCACTGCTATCAAATGAGCCTGTTGCTTTTATACACTACAAGCACAACTTTTTCTGAGTTGTTATGTACCTTTAACATTGAAGTAAATTAATATCTGATCTATGGCTTTGCTGCCAAGTTGGCAAAAAAAAAAAAAAAAAAANAAAAAAAAAAAAAAAAAACATATTGGTTTGGCTCATTTAAAATTCAGAAGTAAAGATAGTTATTGAATGCATTTTTGATAGAAATTACACCCCGCTAAGCATGAAATGCTGATGAAAGTTTTCAAGGTTGCTGCCACATAGCCTGAAGTACAACAGACTAGGTTGTGGGTTGTGGATGTAGTTTATAGTCTCTCTATCTTTCTGTCTGGCTCCCTGTTAGGTTTCTCGGCTGCAGGAGGAGGTGCAGCAGGGGGAGCAGGACATTGGTTCTGCAGAGGGACAAATCTCCACACTGAAGGAGGCGCAGGACAAACTGCTGGAGGAGCTGGACGCTACCAGAGCCAGACTGAGAGAGACCAGCAATTTGCTGACTGCACTGCAGGTCAGCACAGACAAACACACACACACACACAGACTTGTGCGTGAGTACAATGTGCCTGCTATCAAATTAACAGTGATCAGTGTCTCCTTAATTTCCTCACCACAATAATTTCCTGATGCTTAAAACCAGGTAGAAGTGGGATATGGTTCTCTACCCGCAGCAGGTACCTCTCCTTTCCACTCAGGACGGTGAAACACAGTCAGGTCTCGCAAAATTTCATGGAGAACTCGATTACTTTCATTCCAATCAAACCAGGTAGACACTGATAGATACTCAAATGAGTGTTCATGGGAGAGCAGACACACATTTTCCCTTTGAAGCTGCACATGAGTACCTTTGCACCATTTATGTGCATTCCTGCCTGTAACACTGTAACCACTCTGTGGTACTTAAAGGTAAAATCCACCCTTACTTTATCATCAATCTGTGACAAGTTAAGCCTATTAAATCAGTTAAATCAGTATTTTAAGACATAAATTTCCATATTTACTCAAATTACAATCACTTGTTTGTCATATAAACTGGAGATTGAGTATATAAGGAAATTTATCATTTAAAGTATTGATAAAAGGGGTTAAATTGTCACAGATTGATGAATAGTAACACAGTAAGGGTGGTAAAAACATTTTTTCCACAAATCCTACAGAGTTTCTATCTTCCTCAGTGTGTTTACTGTCAGTCTCCACTTCAGTTTCTATTTCTGTCTCTCTCTCTCTCTTCCCCCCCCCCCCCCCCCNCCCCCCATCTCTCAGGGTGAGTTAGAGACCCAGAACCGTCACCACGAAGCCAAACTCATCACCACCAAAGAAGAAGAGAAACATAAGATGGACAAGATGGCTCTTGAGCTGGAGCTCAAATGGACCGAAACCCTCAGGTGTGTATGTGTGTGCTGTGAGAGAGAGAGAGAGAGAGAGAGAGAGAGAGAGAGAGAGAGATTGATTTTATCCTTCACTGCCCTTGTGCTGATTCTACCCGAAAGTCAGACCATGAAATTTGGAGTTTTTCCGTTTACCACACATAATAGAATACCCACACTTCCACTCCCTCTCTCACACACACACATACACATCATAGTATTGACTGTGACAGCACATTATCCTTGGTGGGCTGTTCAACGTCTCAGCTCAAGTCGACATCACATTCACAGACCTTTGATGTGTCATGACTCAGAGAATGAAACTGACTGATGTACTTTTCACATGCTGAAGTCAGCCTTTAAATGACTCCATTAAACTTCACCCCAGCATCAAACTGTGTCCAAATAGTCCAAACTACAGAGGGTAAAGAGTGCATTAGACAGTGTTGAATCCTGAACAAAGCCTGTACTGTATGTTCTTACTCTGTTAGATTTCATTAATTTGTGGTATTGTTAGGAGTGATTTTTGATGAAGAGTGATTATTTTCACCCCGTCCCAAATGGAGTTCGCCATGTGGACTTGCATTTAGTCATGCTCTTGGAAAAAACACTTCCACTGGGTGTCCTATTTATCACTTTGGCAGTTCAAGCCCTCCCTATCAAACCTCTGGTCTAAAACCAGAATTCTTTGCCAAATTGGCTGTGACCAATCACAGTAGCCCAAAACAAGGAGCAATATGGACGACAGAACACAGCCAATGGAAAACAAAATATCTACATGTAGTGGTGGGTGATATAACCTTGAAATAAGACCATGATATTTTAAAGGACCATACCAGCTACTTTGCATGTTTGCCTAATGTATTCAGTTTTCATACACATAACGTTACTGACAATCATTTCCCAAAGCATACTACTGGAACAGTGAATTAAAAATGTTTTTCCTACCTTCCAGACCACTATTGGTTTCAGTTCGTTCTGGTACGATTCGATTTTTAAGGTGGGTGTATTGCTTGAATATTTGATTTTGAAAGATTAACAGACTTTGCATAATATCAGGAAAGCTGAAATACGGTTTTATCCTTTGGGAAATGATTGTTAGTAATGTTACGTGTATGAAAATTGAATATATTAGGCTCAAACATGCAAAATGGGTGGTATGGTCTTTTAAGGTGTTTTTGCATTAACGATATTCAAAATGATATGAAGATGGTGACACTGAACAATGCTTTATTGGTGACTGCAGAAGTGAACAATACAGCACACTGTAACATGAGTAAAAACGATTAAGTGTAAAAGCAGCACAGCAGAGTGTTTCTCTTCAGTAAAAGTATAAAAATGTAAATTACTAAATTAAATACTAAATTACTAATTACTAAAGATATATTAAAGAATAACTCAAATTAACTTGACCTTTTCCACCATTAGCTGTTAGCCAGTTAACCTTATAGCTGAACCATTTCCAAACAGAGGTTGATCCCTTTTTAGGAACTCATTCGTCGGGTATTAACCGCACCGTCTCTAGGCATGCTCGATTTATTTCTTCGTGCAACTTTTGTCAACACGTTGTGCCACAATATTAATTTTGACAAATGTGTATCCCAGCATTTTCATGAATAATATGATATGGCATAGTAATTGGTAATAAATAGTTTAGTTATCTAAGGATAGCTAACTTGCTACTAGCCACATGGAATTATTAGCTAAAAGTCTCATGGATGCCCATAAGTAATTTGTTTAGTTTGAAACCACGTGAAAACAAAAAGAAACGAGGATATATTCTATGTGGCAGAATAAGCTCAGTGTAACAAGCTGAACAAGATACAGTACTATATGCAGACTGAGTCACTACTTTTCGGTATCTGTCCTTTAAGCATTAAACACGTCTCTCATCCAAAAGCAGCAGGGAAGCGTTTCCAACCGAGCATGTAAAGTCCAGTAATAAAACAGATTGGAAGCATTTCAAAAGCAAAGTGCCAAAAATTAACACGATGGGAAACTATTGCATGCAGCAGTTGCTGTGATCGAGTCTAAACTAATCACAAAAAAATGGCTTTTTAAATGAGAGATTAGGGAATGCCTGTTATAATTTTCTGTCCGATGTACTGACAAAGTGACTGAGCAGGCTGCGGCCAGTTCAGTTAGACACTTAATAAACCTGAAATGCAATGAGAAAGGAAATACACTCCAGGATACCCACACTCCTTGTAGCTCT
The DNA here is from genome assembly GCA_014773175.1 of Lucifuga dentata. Lineage (NCBI taxonomy): Eukaryota > Metazoa > Chordata > Actinopteri > Ophidiiformes > Bythitidae > Lucifuga > Lucifuga dentata. The sequence continues at coordinate 230,704 of VXCM01000538.1, forward strand.
CTCTCTCTCTCTCTCTCTCTCTCTGTCTCACTCTATCCATCACTCTCTTCTACTCGGCCTCCTCTTCATTAGCTTTCATTCATCAGCCTTTGTCTTTTTTACATCAAGCTCGTATTCTCTGGAGAGCATCTATTCATTTGCCGTTGATGGTAAATAGGCTGCGGTTAGAGAACCATGTGAATCAAAGCGGCTGGCTGGAATTCCCTTTATGCCGTGAAAATACCCGGTTTCTCTGTGATAGCGGAACCATAATACAAGCTCTCAGGATTACCAAATGAGCCGAAGAGGATCTTGCAGAGTGTGTTGCTGACGTGAAGCCAATCAGCTGCATTGCTGTTTGTGTGCAGATTTATATACATCAAATAAGAACAAGAAATCAGAGTTCACTGTGATTTGTGATTTTGTTTTTAAATTTAGGCCCTTTTGGGCGTGTCAAAGTGCATTCTCTGAAATGCAGAAATTGTTAAAATTATAGAGGAAGATGAGGCAGTTGAGAGAATGTTTGCACACCAAAAGATACATGTCAATGTCGCATAGAGATATAGTATCTAAAATAGCTTTACAGGCTCATACAGCCACGTTCTCAACCAGCCTAAGCTCTCTGAGGGCTAGTTCACGCTTAACACAAACGCAGGTGCAACAGTTGACGCGCAGAAAATGCGATGTAATTGTAAACAATACAGTCGGCCACAGAGACCACATTTTGAGGTTCACGCAAGGTTGCTCACTGCTTGAACTTCGAAATGATGTGCTCAGCATCCGCATGACGTAAATGCGCTTTTGTGAATGATTTGCCAAGCGAAGAGATATGGAGGAGAGAGGGAGAGGAAAACACAACGGTGAACAGCTTTGATGAGCACGGTCATGGAATTAATTAACTTGAAAAGCTGTGAAAAGTCTTGGAGTGTCTTAAATATGAGACTTTGTTTTAGTTTTCTGAAGGCAAAATCTGGCTTTACATAATAAGTATCACTAAAGTCTGAGACAGGCTAAATGTCAGACATATGGTACTTCCTGATACTTGTAACTGTGCCATTAACATAATGAGAATGGATTTATTTAGAATTTTAATCATACGTGATTAGTGAGATAGTTTAAGTGCATATACACATTCTCACTTTAAATCAGAATGTTGTATGTCACACAGCACAGACATCACATTACATTTACTGACAAATTCACCCTCCATTCCTGCATCCCTTCATTTCTTCATCTCTCCTTACCTTTACCTCTGTCATTCAGCCCATTAGATGCTGGATCAATGGTTATTAAGAAACGAGAGGGCTTTAAAGCTGTAGGCCTTCATGTGTGTATGTATGAGTGTGTATTTCGGTGCACTTGTGTTATACTGAACGTGGACATGAATGATTGAATGATGACACGTGTCAAGATCCGCCTGATAAACGTGACCGTCTGGTGGGTGACTGCACTGCTGTGCATGTACTTGTGTGTACGTGCACGTACGCCTTCGGTCTGACACTATCTCACATTGAGATGGAAAAAAAATCAGCCTGGAAACTTCATTTAACAGCTGCCATTTCAACTCCCACACAGCTATTACATTCAAACACGCACACACACACACACACACACAACACAGTCATTCAAAGAGCTGGTAGCAATACTGACATTTGCTCAATAGACACAGTTTTGAGGTCTGAGAAAGGCCACATGCTGTTCCCATTTTGCGAGTGTCGAGCTCTCTGAAGCACACGACCTTTTCAAGCAGGCTTCCTCTGTTCCTCTTTGTGGATGGATGCAGGATGCACAAATTCAAACAACAAAATGAGCATAAAAACGAACATCAAAACAAAGATATGCATGTTGTAAAAACAAAAAGGCCCCCTGTACACCTTGCATTAAAAAGGATTCTCGTTATCGGGATTCTGCCTGCATTGTGATCAGATCTCCATAGGCGAGTTGTGATGCTGTTTTGGATTGTGTTTCCTCCTTCCTCCATGTACGAGCTTCATCCATTTTTAAAAGAGTAATAATTGTTTTGCGTGGGATGTCGCTGTCCACGTTCCAAGTGCAGGTACAAATTTACAGCAAGTCGCAAACTCCTGATTCAAAATAACTTTATTCACAAAAGTGGGAAAGATTGGGAAGATGAGGAAGGTACAGTTTTCAACTTTTGGCCAGATTTTGTCACATAAATGCGCCCCAGTTGAGTTACCACAATCAAAACTTGCACAAATATGAAATCTCTTTACATATATATTCCATCACATTAAGCTTTAATTGTTCCTTCTAAATTAACGTGACTGTTCAGATGGAGCATCTTGATGTGGCTTAACTAAATGGCAATAATGCTGCTACTGGAGCAGAGTCTATTGGAGCTCAGTATCTATAGAAATGCCATGGTTTATTTTTTATAGCCAACAAATAAAGAAACCAAACTTTTATATTTTGTATCTGTAACAGAAATGTTAACTATTAAAGGACCATACCACCCATTTTGCATATTTCAGTCTAATATATTAAGTTTTCATACACTTAACATTATGGGCAATCATTTCCCAAAGCATACTACTGGAATGGTGAGTTAAAAAAAAATTCTACCTTCCAGACCTCCATTGGTTTCAGTTCATTCTGGTACGCTATTAAAATCAACTTGTTGATACTTGAAATGTTCTTGAGATAGGTAATCCATCATCGTGATCAAGACGTGTATTCAGGGTTTTTTTTTAAGTTTTGTAATTTTAGCATTTAAGCGCAATAAAAAGCACAGAGTGAATGTATGTCTCTACCAGAGAATATAGTCCCAAAAGAAGACCTGCGTTTATTGAAAGATTAAACAACTGTGACTTCATAATTTTGCATAACTGTTAGCAGGCGAAACATCGATTTTTAAGGTGGGTGTATCGCTTGAATATTTGATTTTGAAAGACTAAGAGATTTTGTAAAATATCAGGAAAGCTGAAATATGGTTTTATCCTTTGGGAAATGATTGTCATTAACCTTACATGTATGAAAATTGAATATATTAGGCTCAAACATGCAAAATGGCTGGTATGGTCATTTAATGCACTATGGTCTTTAATGCTTCCAGTACAACAAGGAACATTCTTCATTCTGTAGTGGATGGATGTAGAAATATATAATGGGAAAGAATCTTCATCGTCATATTTCTTGTAAAGAAAATGGGAAATACAATTTATCTTACAAATGTATTTTAAATTTTTGTATATAATTGTGAACAAAATTTTAAAGACCTTGACTTTTGCTTTCCTGTTTTTTTTCGCTGTTTGTAAATTTGTCAAATCTGACAATAACTGATGCTGGTTCTGCTGTTGCTGTTTTTAGATATGACACTGAATTTCAAATCAAATATATTTACAAGTACGTGTGTGTGTGTGTGTGTGTTGTGTTGGGTTGCAGGCAGGAGTGTAAGAAGCTACGTGAAGAGCTGAGGGAGGAGCACGAGGAGGACAAAGCCTCGGCGCTGGCTCAGCTGGCACAAAGCAAAGAGCAGGAACTGAGCAACGCCAAGGAGAGCTGGCAGAGGAAAGTGGAGGACCTGCTGGAACAGGTACGGTGTATGTGCATGTGTATGTCCTTGTGTAATGTGTGCACGTTGGGAGCATGCTTGGTTTTTGTCCAACCTTCCCCTCGTTTTTCATGGTGTTTCTCAAACAGGGGTAACTTGGTGAATGTCAGCGTAAAAAACACATTGTTCAAACCCAAATCATGTGCCAAATCATCACAGTTGTTGTGACTCTCTGGCTGTTGATTGGTCGTTGTTACACATGATCAGCATTCTACTTGTACTAGGAGTGGATGTGGTCTGGATTTTAATCTTTCTCTAATTTAGTCACAGTCACAAATCAGCCATTGATCTCTGTGTTGTGCATGTTAACTTCCACCAAGGAGCTTTTGTTTTCACTGTGTTTGCTTGTCTGTCAGCAGGATATCTCGAAAAAGTCATTGATAAATTTCAATGAAATTTTGCAGATAGGTGAGATTGGGGTCAAGGAAGAGCGGCCAGGTTTTAAAGCAGATCTCAGTCAGGATCTGGGTACAGGAATTTTAGAAAATTTTCTTTAGCATTGAAAGACGGAGCATTTTTTTTTTTCTTTTTTGACATTTTTTGCCTATTTCTCTAAAACTAAAGACACACATCATAATGAAAAAAATCGGTCTTATGATGGACTGTTAGCAGATTCAATTTAGCCCAAATCCAGATATTGATCTGGCTCTGGCAGATTAAAATGTATGATCAGACAGGATCATATTTATGGCATCCATGTACATTAATACTGTACTGTAAATAAGCCTAGAAACATGCAGCTAACACCAATGTGTAGCTAAAATGACTCTGTAATACAGTTTTGATGTATTTTCAAGAGTTAAAAAGATACAGATCCAGTAGAAAATTATACCTGAAAAATGATATCACTCAGTCAGTTTCCATCATAAATCTTTTACGCATCTGATTTCCATTTCATGATAGTAAAAGTCTGGATTTACATTGGTCAAAAGTGAAATCAGAGTATACTGCCACGCCTTGGTGGAAATGTGAGCTCATGATGGTGACATGTTGTATACTTTGATGTTTTATGCCTAAAACAATAAAGGAAAGAAAAATTCAATCCAAAAAAGAGAGCAAAATTTTCCTGCTGAGTAATCCTGGAGTCAGAAAAAGGTTTACAGGCATTAATTTACTGGTTAGCCGTGGTTTTAATCTTTAACTGGAGTTGAGGATCTTTGAACACAAAATGCCAGATGCCTGCAGCTTGTAGTCCATTGGCTGTAATTATACCAGTGATAAAAAAAATCAATGGGTAGTACACAGAGGAAGACAAAGGCAATAAGAGCAATTTCCTGTGTTCAAAGCCTTATGATACCCCTGAAAGACTTCCTGTCTGTGCCAGGCTGAATTATTTCTTTCTCACAGTTGTGCTCCCACACTCTCACACACTCATTATTCAGCGCTGTGGTGATCACGCCAAAGCAGAGCAGCAGGCTGACTGTTGTTTCTAATGACCAGGTATTTAATGTAGCGTGACTAAGATCTCCTGTGTCTTCTTGCACATGTGCACACACACATGCACGCGTGCGCACACACACACACACGCACACACACACACACACACACACACACACACAGAGAGAGAGTGTCAGCAGCTTTTTAATATTTATTTCTGAATGCCAGTTGCATCGCTGCTGGTCATCCATCTTCTTCCAAGCAGTGATTACAGTCAGTCAAATGAGTGTTATTTATTTATTAAAATGTCAATTCATAGCAGGGCTCAATTCCAGATAAACAACAGCGTGAAGGCTTTTTCAAATTAGAAGAGACGAGAAGGAAGTCAAAGAAACCATGTGATCCTTCAACTGATGTGAAAGCATGAAAATCCCCATGGAGATGTTTTATCACTTCATTACAGAGGTTTCATTATTTAACTAAAAAGTGCAGTTTCTCAAGAAAACGTGAGATGATTGCATTGTGCTGAAAGCCATTGCATGAGAAGATGTAGAAGAAGTGGCAGGCAAAGACACATGGATAGTAGGAAGAATGTGACAATTATAACTGATAAAAGTTGACAATGTAAAAAAAAAAAAAAACCCACTATGGACAGTGGTACTAAAAAACCCCAGGGGTCTTTGAATGTACCACAAAGTAAATTGCTGAGTCAGACCTGGTGAAAGTATGAAATTTTGAACATGTGAAAACATTTGAAGCATACTGACAAATCTTAAAAGGGGCAAAAGATGTGTATTTTTTTAATTATAACTTTCAATTTCTCAAAAACTGTGAAAGGTACGAAAAATCTGAATCCATTTGAAAAAGTCAGCATTTTTAAAGTTGAATGAGATTTCAAGGTGAATCTTTGAGGAAGTGAAAACATCTGAGAGCAGAGAAGGTTTGAAGACACTTTGAATGCTCTCTCCATTCATTTTAATGGGGGAAAACTTTGAAATTAAGATGAAAAATGTGTTTAAATAATGCTGAACATTTGGAAAAGTATGAAAGATATGAAAATTCTTTTGACAAGCACCAATAATGTCAGTAAGTACTTTAAAATAAGTAAGTAAGCTAGTACTTTCATACTTTCAAATAGAAACTAAACTTCTGCGCTTCAGTGCTGTCATTGAAGTGTTGAAGTTTCTATTTGGCACTTAAGTTGTGGAACTAGTTAAGTGCCAAAAAAAGGGGGGGATGGGGGATCGAAAGAATAATATAGTATTGATCACCACAATTACAATTTCTCCAGAGTAGAGTAGACACAGCTGTTTTTATTTTTGTTTAAACCCAGTCCAACATTCAGATTCTCTCTCCCGTCACTCTACTCTAGATCTCCCTGTTGAAGCAGAGCTTGGAGATGCAGCTGTCCCAGTCGCAGTCGTCGCTGCAGCAGCTGCAGCACCAGTTCAGCCAGGAAAGGGAGCACCTGAGGATGCAGCTGGACGAGCTGCAGACAGAGCACCAGAGGCGACAGCAGCGTCTGCAGGAGCTCCACTGCTGCTCCATGCAGGACATGGAGCACGCCAGGCAGCGCGACCTCAAGGTGAGCGGCGGGAACACATCGGGACGTGGTTAAAAGTATAACTCATCTAGCAAAACGACGACGCATTCTAACTATTAGTGGATATAACCTTAAAATTATATTGTTATTTTTTTCCCATAATAAGATTCATGATGAAATGAACAATGTAACACTGAACAGTGTAGGTCAGTTGAGTCAAGTTTATTTGTAGCCCAATATCACATCTAATGTCTCAAAGGGCTTTACAGACCCGCACATTAACTATTCCCGTCCAAGAAGATGAGGAAGAACTCCCTAAAAACCTTATTATATAAGGAAAAATGGAAGAAACCTCAGGAGAGGCTATTCAAAGAGAGGTTTCCTCTCCTCAAATGACCGGGTGCAATAGGAGCCACAGGTGGAGAAACAGGCAAATTACAAAGATCTAAAACTGAAGAAACATTACAGACTGATATAAACAGCAAATAATCAATGATCCAGTGTCAGTGTAGTCAATATGAAATCATTGTTACAATGATTTAAAACTGTGCAAGTGAACTCCACATTATAAAAACATGAGTAAGAATTAACAAATGTATCAACCAAGTAGGCACAATGGGGAGGTTTCCTTTCAGTTAAAGTGCAAATAATAACCAAATCCTGGAACATTAGTTTGTGAAGAAATTACATTGACATGCTATTCTTCAGTGGTGTATAAAATATAGAGCGTATCACCAAATAAAATGGCCTCAAATCTTAAGTGCACATGAACACAACAATCCAAAACAAGTAAAACCCTCCAAAATGTAAGCATTGAGGGGAAAAAAACACTATTAGAACTTAAAAAATAAATACAGAGCAAATGGAAACAGCAACAAAATGGATGATAATCAAATGAGTTATACTGATGAAACATTTCACAGATTAGAGCTGCAGATAAGTAAACCTCCTTGGTGGAGTGAGCTGAAGTGATAGTGGCTAAGCTAACACTATGCATACATCGCCAGCAGAGCCGTCCGTGAAAAATATTTCATTGTTGGGAAGTTGCATCTTGACTAAAAGTCTCTCAAAGCTTCTTTTCCCACTGCTCCATCTTTAGCAAGAAAAAAAATCACTGCTTTGTTAATTTCAGCCCACCATTAGCTTTTTCTATCACAGAGAGTACAACTAGCTAACGGTCCAGCTACACTTGACTGAGTCTACGTCACATTCCTGCTCATTTTCCATCACAAATCAGCTGCTTGGTTCTCCTCCCCACGCTTGTGAAGTTTTTGGTACTCAGCCGACTGTTTCTGCTTCAGGTGGAGAAGCATTTGTTGTGTTTCCGCCATTAGCCGCTACCCAGTTAGCTTTTTAGCCGAGCCATTTCCAAACAACAGAGGTTTTAGGAGCTTTAGGAACTCATTCATCAAGTGCTGATCCGCTAGTTTCAGGCATGCTTGTGTAGTTTCTTCTTCTTCCTCATCTTATGACAGTATCAACATGTCATCATGACACAATATCATCAATATCATGATATCACTAAAAAAAATTATACTGGTATTATCATTAACAATATGATATGACCCAGGCCTAATTCTAATTACCAGATTGCCTTTGGAACCATTTAGAATAATGTTCAAACATATACATTTTTAAAGATCATTAGCAGCAGCCTTTCTCTAATCTCGTCTATCAGCTGAAGAAGCTAACACGAAACCATCCGTGACACTTAAATCCAATAGAAGCCTGTCAGAGTCAAGGTTAGGCTGGCAGTGAGACATCGCCATCGTTTCTCACTCTCTGACTGCCGCGTATCAAAGGATTAGCCGTCTTCTCTGTGTTTCTTGACTGTATTATCAAAACATGCACACAAATGCAACAAACTTCTCAACATGCCAAGAAAATGTTCTGCAGCTCTAATTCTTCCATTTCACAGTCAAGATCGATATTCATTCGTTATACGTCTTAATTCCAAAGCCCTTTTCATCTTGAAATCAATAATTATATTAATGCTTGTAGTGGATCGAAGGTCAGGGAACATAGTGTCCTTGTGATGTGTTTTTGGCAATTTGTTGTGTATAAATGTTGTGTGAGCGTTACATGGTGCTCATGAAATCATCAGTTTTTATTATTTTCCTCCCCAAAACATCAACTGACTGCTGCAACAAACTTGGTCTTCACTTTTATAATACTATTCTCCTACGAGTTCTTTTCTGATGCAAACTGATACTTGTCCAGAGGTAGACAAATGAACTATATTTACTCAACAACTTAAAAATTTTGAGGTAGTTGTACTTGACTTATTTCCATTTTCTGTTACTTTCTGCTTCCACGTGAATAGATTTCAGAGAGAAATATTGTACTTTATACTCTGCTGCATTTACCTGACAGCTGTATCTACAAGTTATTTTGCAGATGACATTGTTATTTTTGCAGATGATAAATTTGACATGAGAACATTCAGTAGATCAGTCGTAGATCAGCTGTGGCTCTATGTTCCAACCCTCACCTAAGGTCATGAGTTCTAGGTAGAGACTGAAAGCTTGAGATGAAGCAGATGAAATGAGTTTCTGCGGTGGGGAGTCGAGACTCACATTTAAGGACAAAGTGAGGCAGCAGGAGGGACTTCAGAGTGGAACTGCTGCTCCTTCATGTTGAAAGGTGGTTCAGGCACCAGGTCTCACTCACTTTCCCATATTCCCTTTGGAATATTTGAAGGGGACATAATTATGCTTTTTGTAATTTTTCCCTTACAAGTGCAGCGCCCATTGAAAATGTGCCAGTTTGGACTGGTCCAGACTTTATAGCGTGCTCCGCAGCCTCCCATAAGTGCCTATGGAGCAGATCATATGCTGCCACACCCAGAGCGTATCCTGCCACGCGTGGACTACTTTTTTATCAGCACAGTTCAATTCAAGAACTGCTCATCTAAACAACTTAGCACGCGACACTGCATGTCCTTGGGTCCTGAGCAATAAACCTGCCGAATTGCAGCTTCATACAGTGCCGGGTTCTAGAGATGTTGGTGCCACAGACAGAGATTTCTAGCTTTAGTGTACTGTAGCAGGGAATGTGTGTGCGTACATGTGTGTGTGTGTTGAACGTTATCAAAGTCACAGAAATGCATGCAGTAAGACAAATCCATAGGTCCTGAACCACCCTGGAAGCTTTGCTTTGATTGATCCTTTCCTTCCTTTACATGTTTGCCTCAACATGTAACACATTTGAATTTAGCCACCTACACACCTTGTTACACACACCCATGAAGTACAAGAGTAGTGAGCAAGTGTGTGGCAGTCTGTAGGTGTTGTGAGACCAGAACTGATGCAACTGGCCAATCAGAGCAGAGTGAGCTTTTAGGCAGGGGGGTCATAAAGGCAAGGTACCTAAAACAGTGTGATACTTAAATTTTTATTTTATTTTATTTGATTTTTGCATGCTAAAGTGTTGAAAAGGTTTCAAAATAGACCACTAATAGACCCCTAAAAGAAAATAAGAACACAGAAATGTGTATAATTTTGCCGCTTTAACTTCGTCCCCAATAACCATTTGAAGATAAAACTTGCCTTTGTACTGACAAATGCATTCTGATTGGTCTAGAATTAAACTAAAAAAAAAAGTTAGATGACAGAGAAACCCTGGACAGCAGTAATCAAATTTTCATTATTTAATTTTTGAAACAGAATGTTTATTACAGAAAAGACAAATTATCAATGGCTTTTGCTGCCACAGTTAATGTTTGTTTTCCAGAAAGGCAATGTCAGTCAGTGTGTGTGTGTGTGTGTGTGTGTGTGTGTGTGTGTGTGTGTGTGTGTGTGTGTGTGTGGCTGCCCTCCAGCCAGCAGTGCTCACAACTAATTCCTATTAAATCCTTTAGTTTTCTCATATGTTCTGGTCTAACGGTTTGTTAAATTGTTGTTTTAGAGCCAAAGCTGACGTAAACAACAGTTTACACATAAACAACTGTTTACACACTCAACAGTGGAACTTAATGCAACTTTATTAATCACTTCAGCAAAATAAACTACTGGGAGAATATAGGAGAACCAACGTTTCGTACTGCAGAAGAGAGCAGAGTTTGGCAAGAAGGGAATTTGTCCTCTGACATTGTTCTGGTCAGAGTTACCAAAAGTCTCTTTCTCTCTGTTTCTCTCTCTCTCTCTCTCTCTCTCTCTCTCTCTCTCTCTCTCTCTCATCTGTGCATCAGGATCTGGAGGAGCGCCTTCGCCATCATCACCACGCCGACCTGCAGTCTCTCAGAGAGGCTCACCGCCAGAGCATCGAGATGCTCAAACAGCAGTCAGAACAGGAACTGCAAACACTTCGCTTTGAGCTGGAGGACGAGGGCAAAGCTATGCTGGGTAAGAGTGTGTGTGTGTGTGTGTGTGTGTGTAAAATTTTTGTGTTTTGAAACAACAAACAACACCCTGCCATTTCCCATTGGATGCTGGGATAAGCTCCAGTGTCACCATCCCAGACCAGGATAAGTAAGTACAGATGGATGTAAAAGTGGAGAATGTTACATGTTTTTTCTTCTCTCTCTCTCTCTCTCCTTTTCCTTCCTGTCAGCTTCTCTGCGGTCAGAGCTGAACCACATTCACGCGTCAGCCATCGAACACCTGAGACAAACCCACCAACAGGAGGCAGCAGCTGCCAAACTGGAGCTGGAAAAAACCCTGGAGAACAACCGGATACAGGTAGGAGATACACACCTGATTAGTGATCACAGGGGTTAACTGATGGTTGCCTGATGAGTTTAAAGGACCATACCATCCGTTTTGCATGTTTGAGCCTAAACAATTTTCATACATGTAACGTTACTGACAATCATTTCCCAAAGCATACTACTGGAACAGTGAATTTAAAAAAACGAGTGAATGTATGGCTCTACCGGGGAATATAGTCCCAAAAGAAGACTTGCATTTATCAAAAAAGTTAAATGACCATGACTTCTTGGTCATGGTTAAGGCTACGTAACTATTAGCAGGAGAAACATAGATTTTTAAGGTGGGTGTATCACTTGAATATTTGATTTTGAAAGATTAAGAGATTGTGCAAAATATCAGGAAAGCTGAAATATGGTTTCATCTTTTGAGAAATGATTGCCAGTAACGTAACATGTATGAAAATTGAACATATTAGGCTCAAACATGCAAAACTGCTAGTATGGTCCTTTAAGAGGTTTTGTTTTGATATTACAGTATCTCTTAACTCCTTGACATATTTTAAACTAGAGGGCGCTCAGACTATTCGTACCACCACAAGGCCCAACACTCTGATTTCAACTTTCGCAAATATAAATCCTGACTTTTACTATCATTGTCATGAAATCAGATGTGTAAAAA
>VXCM01000538.1:247500-249181 GCA_014773175.1 Lucifuga dentata
GTTACTCTCTGTTCTAGCTTGAGAGATTCTCATGCCTGCAAGGCTCACAAAAACTTGTATATCTGTGTCAAGGCCTGGAAAATTTCTGAATGCTGGTGAAAAGTACATCAACAGTGAGTCACACCAGTAAATTATTGCCACACTGCCCTCTACTGATTGCTGAGAGTAGTGCAGCTTAAGTTTTAGGTGCGGTTTAGTTCACTCATTGAGTACCACTAACACATATTTTGCCTTTTACATTTTTACTCTGATTTCAGTGGTTAATCCTAAAATATTTTATCAAAATTTTATCAACTCAGCCCTATGTCATTTGCTGATAATAGACAGTGATTTAGTGATAGTCAGTTACTCCAAACTATCTGAAATCATTTTATTAATGAAAGCTTGTGCTGTGGCGCCAAGTTATATTAAAACACATGTTGTCTTTAAACACTGTAAATGAAGAAGTTACTGTTTGTGCAGATTTCTCCTGATCTTAATCTACAAAATACTGTGCAAGCATCACTTTATTGACACTTGATTGACAGTACCTACTCATCAGGAGATTTTGATTATTTCCTGTATACTGACATACAATATTAAGATAACTGCAGCTGTAATCTCATCTTTCAACTCAGGAATTTATTATTCCCGGTCAATTCTTCTCTCCTGTTTGCAGGTCTCACGAGCAAGAGCTGACTAAGAGACATGAGAGGGAGATCGTGGAGCTGACCGCCATGCACAGCAGAGAGACTCAGAACATGCTGTTGGACTTCAACAAAGCACAGGAAGTGCTCAAAGACAAGATCTCCGCTCTGCAGATACTGTATGTACATAAATACTTGACTTCTCTCGTCCTCTTTGCAGATTTAAATTCTGATTTCATCTCCTCTCCGCTGCTGCACTTTGGCTCTATTCAAGCCGATGATCAAACCGATCTGATAACTGCGTCTCCTCTGTCCGCTCAAGTTAGTATGATGCATAACAACAAAGAAGGAGCCCTGAGGGCTGTACCATGAAGCCCGTTCAACAGAGCCAGGGTTTCTTTGCCTTAGCTGCTCGACAAAGCCTAAAACTCCAGTCAGATAACGGGTACCACGACGGTGGTTATCAACTGTCTTTGTCAACCCAGGCTTTCCTCATCAAGCTCTGTGCACATTCACATAAAGGGGGCGTACCGCACAAAATGAACCAATCAGAGCTGTTTATTTCAGTCAGGAGGAGCAAAGTTGTCTTGCAGCACTATGAAGATTTCAGACACATCATAACTGCTAAAAGCAACGCTGTTGCTGCAGATAAGGCTAGGGAGGAATGCTGCAGAAAGTTGCTGATAGTTTGTACGTAAGTTTTATGTAATTTACCACTCAGTGCATCTCAGTGCCACCGTTTATTCCTAACGTGGTGCTGCACATTCTACAGCTCTGACACTTCAAACTTGATGCAGCAGATTTAAATATTATACTAATAACTGCATTTAGGTCTGACACTGTCCATGTAGGATACATAACAATCACTAGTTTTTGACCAAATCAAAGTGAAATTAATTTTATTAGTTTGTCAACTAATCAAATTTGTAATCGGCATTCTATATTAGCTGTATATTGTATACTATTAATGTAAATTGATAAACTGATTAATGATATAGTATATTAATGTAAATGTCATACTGATTCATAATATAGTGAACTATTAATGTATGTTA
>VXCM01000539.1:0-141307 GCA_014773175.1 Lucifuga dentata
ACTAACCAAACTGTAACCAAACAGTTTGGTTAGTCTACTAACCATCTTGATGCTTAAATGTAATTCTTTACTTACACCCCTGATGACATGTCACTGAAGAGGACAGTTTGGAGAGGAAATCTGCAGCATTGGCCTGAGCATGATGACCACTTGGAGCAGGTCCTCCTCCTTCATTATACCAGAAAGTTTTGCCCAAAGCTAGATTTTGATTAAATGTACACTAGATCTACAGTAGGGGTGCACATGTATGCAGTCTTTGATTGGGTTGGCTAAATCCCTCATACTAAACTGCAATTGGGCAGGAAGAAAAAGGAAGAAAGTGATGTTTGGTTTTCTTGCCTTGTAAGCTGTGTGCTCTGTGGTCTTAAATTATAGGCCTTTACTTATTTCATTGTTACAGTTTACTCTTCAATAAAAATGTGTATATAAACGTCATTTGATTGACATTTCTTTTCTGTTGTCTTTATATGCACATTTGGCATTGGAAAATAATGGAAAGTCATCAAGTTACATGACTTTAATATTACTGTAGTTGGATTATGTTACTGATTACATTTTTTAACAGGTAATTAGTACTGGATTACATTTTTAAATAAACTTTCCGAACCCTGGTTGCTGGATCCGCATGCTGATTGATTTATAGTAATGCCTGTAACAATATTCCTGTAAATGTTCATTTATAAAGAGATGAACTGCTATTTATGATGNAAAAAAAAAAAAAAAAAATCTCACTCCAGAGTATTCCAAGAAAGTTGGCAGCACTGAAAATGTATGAAAATGAAAGCGCTGATTATGAGGATGAAAGAGAGAATTGAAGCGTGAGAGGGGGATTGAGAAGAAGGGAGAATGTCAAAGGGCTTGACATGGTTAGGAAACATGTTTTGGTGTGTGAGAAACATAATTGAGTTAGCAGACATCAGGAAGGCACGGCTGGGCAGCGTGCGGGAAGTTACTGCCTGCTTTGTGATTTCATACCACATTATATTAGCAGCTTATGAGGATGTCGATACACCCAGAAATTCAAATCTAAAACATCCAAAGAATTCAATATTTTGCCTGCTAACACAAATTTGTCCAAATGTAGAAAGATGTCTTCTCCTGGGACTATATTCCCTGGTGGAGGCATATGTTTTCTTCCATGCAGCTCCATGCTGGAACAGTTAAGTTACTTAAAAAAAAAAAAAAGTAATAGACGTGATGGATTACTTATCTCCAGCACATTTTAAGTCTCAACAAATTGATTTTAATAATGTGCTGGAATTAAATGAAACCAATGGCAGTCTGGAAGGTAGGAAAAACAATTCAAATATTTAATGCATCAAGTAGGATGTTTTGGAAAAATAGTTGTCCGTTATGTACTGTGCATGCAGGTTGTATACATTGGGCTTATACATGCAAAACCACTGGTATGGTCCTTTAAGGGCTACAGGCTGGCACAAGTGTTTGCTGTTAGCTCATCACAATCCCTGGAGAGAGGAAAGAATAGATGAAGAGCAAAAGCAAAAGGCCGAATCATCTGAAAGGTTGGAGTTGAGTCACTGGGCTGCAAAATTAGCTTGAAGATGTTTAGCCGTTCAGCTGCTCAGCTACGTCCAGAGAATAACAACATAGTTGAGTCCAGAGAGACATGTAAGGGATATTAATTTTTATTTGCAATAATTACTGTCGAGTTAAAACACTGCCTTGATTCAGCATCAACATCACTTCCCTCCTACTTTATTCTTAGAGCGTGTTATTTTGACAAAGGAGGAAAGTGGAAAAGTTGGGAAATTTACCATAACAATGGCATCTTGTGTTTACTGATAGCATTTTTAGGATTTTTAGCATTACTTGAGTGAGAGTAAGCAAGTATCTATTAAAAAGATTACTTGAGTACTGAGTAATTTTGATCAAGATTATTCTTTCGAATAATCAACAAGCTATAAAGTTTTCCTCGTCTGAGGAAAAAAATGTGAAGTAGCCATATGTAGCTTCTAATTTAATCAAATCATATCATATAAAGAAACAGTAGATAGTAAAAAATCAAATATTTACCACATAACAAATCATGATAATTCTGGCCTGGCCCCAAGACAGTTAGCTAGGTTAGCTTCATGAATTTACTCAGAATAGAACAGGAAAACCTGAGTTAGCATTAGCAACAGCAGCTAGTTAAGACAGTTACCTAGGTTAGCTTAATGAATTTAATCAAAATAGAACAGGAAAACTTGAGTTAGCATTAGCAGCAGCAGCTAATTAAGTAGCTAATGTTACAGCTTACTGCCATGTTTCCTCAAGTTCCATGTTGATTCTTAGAAGCTGAAATGTCACATTTTTAGCAGATTATGTAGCATTATGTAGCTGTTGGTTTTAGTAGACTGAAAAGGAAACAGCGTTTGAATGTGTAGCCAGGGATGTGCCTCTTCTAAACCTCCTGCTGTGGATTCCACCATTTCTGCAGGTGAACCATGGAAACAGAGATGGGGACGTGGCTACTTTGGAGCTGAAGCAGACAGTGTAGTGTCTGACAATGAGAGAAAAACTGAACGTGACTGAATTCAAACAGATGAAATCAAAAATAATGCAAAGAGTGCAACCAAATGTAACGGAGGTAAAAGTATATTTTTTTCTTCATAAATTTACTCAAGTATGAGTTAAAAGTATTCTGCAATAAAACTATTCAGTAAAGTACAATTTTGTGAAAAAAGTTACTTAAGTAACTGTAACGGAGCAAATAGAACGTGTTACTACATGATATTGAACCAAACTAGACACTTCCACAGTCCATGCAGAGTGGGTTTTATTTCCAGTGAAAAGGAAACAGCAGGCAGAACACGGGTTCAAGTGACAAATAAGAGACTTGTGCATTCCTGATGCACTTTCTCATTACACACAGAACCTCCCAGGTACATCTGAATTTGTTTTTTTTTTGTTTTGTTTTGTTTTTTTCAGCCAGACAATAATGAACACCTACATCTTGTCCACCATCCTGGATTGCATCATTTTCAGTTGCCTCATTTCCAGATTATCTTTGTTGGTGCTCATAGAATCCAACAAAAGCTGCTGATGAAAAATGTAAAAATATGCCTCCTGCTGCAGGAAAAGGTTGATACTGGGTTAAGTAGCAACTTAAGATGCAAAAGTGACAAGAAAACAGTTTGCAGCAGGAAATATTTCAGCCATAATCAACAGTTTTAATGCAAACTCAATATAAAGTATGAAGGAAGGAAAATGGTTTTAATTTAAAATGACACGCTGTTACACATGGAGTCAGGCTCTGCTGAAAAATCATCTCAGCAACTGTTGCTGGGTGTTATTTTGGAGCAGCCTGTCTGTCTCTGTCTCTATGTATGTTTGGGGAACAGGGTGTGTGTGTGTGTGTGTGTGTGTGTGCTCTCACTATGAACATGACCCTCAAATCCAAAACATGTTTTCCACTACTGTGTACAGACACATGGGAGTGGGACAGAAAGTGCCTCTCTCTCTCTCTCTCTCTCTCGTTGTCGGTTAGATCATAGAATCCACTGGCGGTCTTGCTTTCTTTGGCCCCCTGTCTCTCTTTGTGTTATCCCTCTCTCCATCCCTCTACTTTGTTATCCATCTCTCTCCTTACACAACCCCTGGCTGTCTTTTATACATGATCAAAGGCTGAACACCTTCCTGTGTCATACCATAAACACACACACACAGAGAGAGAGAGAGAGAGAGAGAGAGAGAGAGAGAGAGAGGTATGCACACACAAGATGTAAGTCTGCACATATCTATGCAGAAATTTTGTACAACCACATAATTTCTCTAACCTTCACTCTTTGTTTTTCATGCACACACACATACAAACACACACGCACACGCACACACACACACACACAGAGTGTGTGTGTGTGGTGTGTGGTGGATGACCTCTATCTAGTTTTCAATCTTGAAACAGAGAGATGACTCCCTAAAAGACTGTCCACCTTTCTTTCTTTCTTTCTTTCTTTCAGCAGTAAGCCCTGACTTAAACCAACGTTGGGCTCCCTCCCTGAAAGCAGAACCTTTTGGCTGATCAAATCCTCACCATCTGTTCTTCAATCCCATCAAACTTTACAAACTCAACGAATATTACAATCTCCCACTCTGTCGAACATCTGCAACAGACACGAGTGTGAGCCGAGAAATGAAACATACGCAGATACCACTAAGATGGCTGATACGGTGTGTGTGTGTGTGTGTGTGTGTGTGTGTGTTGACATCTAGTACGACTCAGCATTCAGTATTGTACTAGGAAAGGGAAGAATACTGCACTTCCTTCCCCAGCCTTTAATCAGAAGGATACAATGAGTCAGGTAGACACTCCCCCNACACACACACACACACACACAAAATGAAGGGCACATGCTTATGCAAAAACACAAGCATGAAGACACCTACTGTATGTACATTCACATTAACAGACACAGACAGACGGACAGACAGAACAAGACACACACTCGCACACACACACAAACATCATGCTTATGCAAAAAAAAAAAAAAAAAAAANAAAAAAAAAAAAAAAAAAACATTACACAAGACTAAAGCTTCTCCCATCGTAACATTTACTGGCGTTTTGTTCTGCCATCTTCATTTGATACTTTATCTGAAAGCTCCTCAGATTTTAAACAGCTGCTCGATTCCCTGTCAAACTCTTAGAATAGAAAGAATAAGTTTAACAATTTAACCTAATACAATAAATTATACAGTGATGCTGATAAGCAATCATGAGTTCAAGGACTTTGCAGGATTTTAATAATGCTTCTTTGTCTGCTAAATGTGCGTGAGGAGTCTAGCACTTGCCAGTGGTGATAGTATCTGAACTTAGTCTTTATATTGTGATTGTACACTATGTATGTATGTGTGTGTGTGTGTGTGTGTCTGTCTGTGTGTTTTAATGAGTTTTTTTTGTCTATGATTATGTGAAGGTGTTTATTTTGGTCTGAAAGAGTAAAATGTGTATCTTTTCTTTGGCTCTTGTGTCTGGCCATGGTGCCCTCCTACATGTTGATTTCTGTGTGTGTGTGTGTGTGTGTGTGTGTCTGTCTGTCTGTCTGTCTGTCTGTGTTTTAATGAGTTTTTTTTGTCTATGATTATGTGAAGGTGTTNTGTGTGTGTGTGTGTGTGTGTGTGTGTGTGTGCAGTGCCGGCACAGTGTGTGTGTTGTGCTATCCTGGCCCCAGCGGTTTTACGATGTATATCAGACAGCTGCTTTGTCCAGTATTTAAAAGATTCAGAAATAGAGTTGTTATTCTAACAAAATGGCAACTGTGAGATACAGTTTCACACACTCACACACACATACACACACACCCCCAGTTGCTTCTGTTTTCAACTCTCTCACTCGATGCATTCCTCAGCTTGCGATGACCCTTTTACTAAGAGGTCAGATAACATTTCAGGGGATGTACTCTAAGAGTTTTCCTCACATTGTTGGCTTTGGGTGTTTTCTCCTGCAGCCCGTTTGCTCCAGTTCAAATCAGAGACTAAATTCTTACAATGTTGCATTTACCGCTTGGTTTGGTTCAGTCAAACCAAAATACATCAACAAAAGTCATGTGAGGACTCTCATTGGTCAGTAATGTATGAGCTGGTGCTCTGCAGTTGGCCATGTTCAGACAGAAATGGCTGCAGGGTTCAGCTGGATCTGGACCAAGGTCACGTCCTCAAAACCGTCCCAGTTCAGTTGTTTTGGTCCACGCCTGAGTGCAATTGCTCAATTCAGACATGCACAAATGAGCCATACGGAGATGGGAAACAAATCCTTGTCCGACGGAAGCGGACCAAAGCGTGTAGGTGTGAAAACATCTTAGGCTGGATTTACACTACAAGTCTTGATGCCCAATTCCAATTTTTTGCCTATATCCGATTTTTTGTTCAGCGTATTTACATTTTCTTGTTTAAGCAGCTCATATCTGTTACCTGTATTTACATGGCTTTTACCTGTAGCAGCACGGATGCAGCTGCGCATGCGCACATTTCTGAGACGGATGTAAATGTAACACTTAAGTGGATGAGAGAACTATTTAACTATTGAACTATTTTATCGTGTAGTTTCCCGATAGTTTCCGATCACGGAGAAGAAGTGAGTGGAGTATTGCTGTAATGGCAACTGTCACACTAACACGTCTATTTGACATTTAACACATTGCCTATCAATGTGTCTGGATATGTAGTATGTCCTCCATTTCGGTTTACAGAGAGCGATCATCATATTGATCGCTTACATCATCCATATGCAGATAAGATAGAACATGACNTTTACAGAGAGCGATCATCATATTGATCGCTTACATCATCCATATGCAGATAAGATAGAACATGACATCGGAATCAGAATGGGAAGGAAATTCCGATCTGTACATTTAGACAGCAGTCACATTGGTGGATATCCAATACGTATCCGATTTATTTCCACATATTCAAGTGGCCCAAATCGAATCTGAGCATATCCGATTTCATGTGGCTTTTTGGCATTTACATCTACAGGAAACGTATCCAATATGTGTTGCATGTGCACAAAAAATCGGAATCAGGTCGCATGTGCGTGGTAATGTAAATCCAGCCTTAGAGAGAGTAAATGGTTTGATTGGAACTTTTTGGGAGCATTTCAAGGAAAGATATTTGCCACGGATATTTCTGACCTGGAGGCTGGGGGGTTTACTCTCCAATAATTTGGCTTTATCACTTTGTATAAAAGAGGAATACACATATGAACTCTCTCTCTCTCTCTCTCTCTCTCTCTCTCTCTCTCTCTCTCTCTCTCTCACACACACACACACACACACACACACGCTAATGCATATGGATGCAGCTGTCAAAATAGAAAAAAGAACATGAACATGCAATTATTTTTCTGACAGTTGAAAGACTAGGCAATCATGTGTGTGTTCAGTCAGTTTTATGATCGCCATCACCCAATGTGTGTTTTCAAAGCTCAGCCATAAAATAACCTTTCTTCCCTTTGTTGCTGAGGAAACAATTCTGCCGATACGTGCTTTCTATCCAAAAACAGCAATATTAATGTGCATAGAGACAGACACACAAAAGCATGTGCGCACACAAAAACACACACGCACACACCGAAGCCCAAGCAATGTCTCAATCAGTGTAAGCTGATCCCTGTCATCTGGTTTTGGTTTAGATAGAGCCCTTTTCAGGACTGATTTGATCTGACTTCACCCTGTGGTGTTGGTATTCTTCATAGACCCATATGACTCACTCACACACTCCTCCTGTAGCTCTGCATTATAACGCACACACAAACACACACACACCCAAGATCACACACAGATACACACACATGCATGCACACACTTCAGAATTCTTGCGCTAGTGGAAGTAAGATATATTTTCTAAGCCGTCCTGTCACTTGACCCCATGTCCCAATATGTTAATCATTTCCTGCTGTATAATCCAATGAAACGGTTGAATTCATTGACTTATTAGATTAGTGACTCTGGTATCCATGTTGGGAAACCACAGCAGAACTTGATCTGGTTTGCATTCACTGAAAGGCTACCTCAGTTACTAAATGTTACTCTTTAAATAGTTCTTTCTACAAAGTTTAAACCTATAGCTGGAATCCCAGTTCACTGCATCAACTCCATCTTAACTAGCAACAGCAGTGAGGCCATGAATAATTTTTTTTTGCTTTGGAAAAATTCAGCTAATAGTAAAGCCGGATGTGCAGAGTTTCTCTTGAATAATAAGAAGGTGCTCCACACCTCTGCGTTATTGAAAAATGTGTTATTAAAAAAATGAGCCACCATGCTAAATTTAGCTGAAATCGACCCGTAATAATTGATTTTATAGTGTTAACCTTTCCTGCTTCAGCCTCCAGACGGTGGTCGGGAGGCACAGAGGAGCTCTGTTTATTGCTTCAGGGCTGAAGGTATTACAACCCNATCGCTGCATTCAGCTGCACAGAAAACTCAGTCTCTGCTTCTTACTTGAGGAGCCATAGCTTTTTTATTATACAGCAAACTCAACTTCATACTGTTACTGTCAATATTACAGCAGTTATGCTAACCTGACAGTGCTGCAATCGCAACATCAACCCGCAGAATATTATCTGGATCACCTCCAAAATTTAATAACTTCTTCTCGACATTATCTAATCTGTCCTCCAAATTCCATCCAAATGTGTCTATAACTTTCTGAAATCTCATGCTAACAAACACAAACACAGATAAACAAACAACGGTGATTATATAAGCTCGTTGAGGAGGAAACAAGACCTTTCTAACAAATTTGCAAAAGGTGGGACTTCTGCAGATTCTCCATTTGTGCTTTATAATGATGGCAACTATAATGGGCACTGGGTATTTATGAACTCGTCATTTTGTAATACATATGGCATGCATGAGCTCATTAAAAACAAAGAATTTCTATTGAGGTGAGGAGTTGATGTCCAATGTCAACAGTTGCCTTTTCTTAAGTAAGCAGAGGACTGGAAACCTACTTTTAAGAGAGACCTTTAGCGACCATCTTTAGCTGCTTCATATTTAAACTTTGACCCTCTCAATGCATTCCTTTAACCTCAGGGATGGCCCTAAATGTCCTCTTCCTGTCTAGTCTGACCAAACAGCAATTGGTGATCAGTAGGGACTCTGGTTCTGATGACCCCGCTGAGGGTTAGGAAGACAAATGGAGATATGGCAGCGATTCACCGGATGACAGCCGTGCTGACATGCAGCTGCTGTGTTACTATTCATAGCAGGAGAAGCAAAAACTCAGACGCACTGCACAACATGAATGGACAAACCAGAACAGATATGAAACAATCGGTGCTCAGTTTGTAGCAAATGATATTGCAATAATTTCAGTCACTAAAGGCGGGGCCACAATGACTGAAAATACACACACCTCCCATTTCCCTGCATCAATTCTTCCTCCTCTTCTTTCTCTATTTCTTTCTGAGCTACAGTGGCTAGCTTTCCTTCATCACCACTCCAGCTCCAGCTAAACAACTCCTCCGCATCATTTATTCATGATCTGTTTGCTGCACTGGGATCTGATTGGCCACTTGGCCCCTTTTTGGACCTGGTGGTTAATGAGAACTCTGCCCCCTCGGGTCTCATAAGGCCGCCATGTGCATTTTTCATCTACCTCTTTTGTGTTTGTGTGCAGCTCCGTGTGTCAGACAATTTAATGCATATGTGTGTGGAAGAGGAGGTAAAATATAGGCAGACATGTATCCAGAGAAGGGAAATTTAAAAAAAAATGGAAGAACAGATAGTTAAGAGAGAGAAAATTAAAGAGAGGAAATGGGGGTGTGTGTGTGTGTGTGTGTGTATGTGTGTGCTATGTGTGTGTCTCTGTTCTCTTGTAATGAGATCCTGACAGCTCTTTGTTTGTCTCCATGCACCTGGCTTGGGGTGGATGGAAGGACTGAGAGGCAGATGTTGAGAGAGCTCTTCTCATTGTGTCCTACTGTGTGTGTGTGTGTGTGTGTGAGAGAGAGAGAGAGAGAGAGAGAGAGAGAGAGAGAGAGAGTGACATCAGATGCAAGACAGTTTACAAAAGACAGCAAGTGAGAAGACCAAACTAATACACACACACACACACACACACACACACACACGTGCGTGCTCTGTAAATACTGAAACTGCTACAGCAGCTGAGATTATTGTGTGTGTATGTGTGTGTGTGTGTGTGTGTGTATATGTGTGTGTGTGTATATGTGTGTGAATCCATTTTAACCACAGGACCTTCCTGTACTCCCATCATGCTTTGCTATAATAATAGGCCAAACCACACACACACACACACACACACACAGGTCATGGGTGTTGTCTTAAAGTGAAGAACAGGTCAACGAGAGAGAAGTGAGAGAGAAGAGGCAAGGAGAGAAAGCTGAGGAATGGAGTGAGGGAGGAGTGAAAACAGAGTGAAAGAGAAGAGGAGAGGTAAATGTTCAGAAAGATGGTGAGAGAACGAAGCAGATGGAGAGAGAGAGAAGTGGAAACATGGTGATAGAAGAGAGAAAAAGACAAATGTGTGAGAGCGATGGAGGGGAGAGAGAGAGAGAGAGAGAGAGAGAGAGAGAAGGACATGAAGAAGTAGAGAAGGAAAGACAGGCAGGCAAGGAAAGAAGGAGGGATGAAGGGAAAATAGGAGAGAAGAGAGGAGGAAACTTCAAATGAAAGAGAGTAATCAGAATGAACTGAAAATACAGATAAAGAGAGTGATGTAGGAAAAACAGGAAGAGGTGGAAAAACAAGTGGGAAGTGATGAAAAGAGAGAGAGAGAGAGAGAGAGAGAGAGAGCATGTGTATATTTGTGTGTGTATGCTGAGGCGATGGTTCAGGGAGAGGTTCAGGGACTCTAATACAGCTTTAAAAATGTGAAAAAGGTCCTTAAATCTTGTTGAACCCACATTATATTTTAATCCAGCACAATAATATACTAATTCAGCATGTGTGTATTTGAGTGTGTATGCCCATTTGCTCTGGTGTCAGACCACTCATTAACTCCCTATTGTGTGTTTGAATGACCTTACACAGATAACCCAAACAGGGAACGGCACACCCAGCAGCAAGCAGGATTAGCTACTCCTACTGGCTTTAAGAGCACAGAGACCTTATAATGTAAGCTTTTGTGATTTGTGGCAATAAGAATGATTATAATAATAATAATTGCATTAATAATAATAATAATACATGCTGAGGTGCCTTGAAATATGACAATAGCTGACAATGCAAAGCAGAGTCATGTTTCCTCTACTTAGTGTGTTTTCATATTAAAGGACACTTTTGAGTGTATTATCATTGCCCATGGTTTGATTCCCTTACGTTAAATGCACAGGATGGGTCTTTAGCGACCCGGGACCATGTTACACACCTCTAACTCATTTATTGTTTTCAATTAAGCCCTCAACCCCGTGGTATTCCTCAAACTCTTTGTTTTTAATGGTTTTATGGTTTCAAGTTGTCAAAATTGAGGAAAATAATTGTTTTTGTTTTTTGCTAAAAAGTGCATAGCATCGTAGGGTATGTAAGAGTGTCACTTTTTTTTTTCCTAGTATATAGGCAGCAGGTAATAGTTGTGTTTTCAACTTTGGTCCTTAGGTGGTGCTGTAGTATGACTGATATGATGAACAAATGCTGAAACTAGGAGGAAGAAGGCTGTTTATGCTGTAAATTATGCTGCTAGCTTACTGCTACAGAAAGACGCTGCAGTGCCTTGTCAGAGCTTCATGCAGAGCAGCATCGCTGTGATGCACTGGCTTTGATAATGGGATCTATAAGTCATTGTAAAAATGTAATATGGCAAAAGATGTTTTTTTATGGGTTATCGTTCATAAAATGTTCTGAAAAGTTTACAACCAAAAATATTTCACTTTGTAGCTCACTTTGTGTTTCGTAAGTTACAGGTCTCTAACGACCCAATGTATGTATGAATGGATGGAAAATGACATTTAAGGGTTAACATGTGAGAGACTGTTGCTATGGTTACCCTTAGCTTGATACACCTTGTTGACAGGTTTCAAATTGTGATTAAAATATCAACTCAAGTTGTTTGAAGTATCCTCATTTACATTTTTAATGGAAACCCTCCAGTCAATCAGAAACAAGTATTCTCTACAGGCAATAGAATAAATTAATTAAATTATGATTGAGGTTTTTCCCCATTGGCAAATTAATAATAAATGTTTGATAATTGCTTATAGTTTCATAATATATCATGCACAACATACAATACACATACAGTAACCCTGAAAAAGCAACAACAAGAAAGGTTTTTGGCCTCTGGTTCTGGTGCTTCAGCAGCGTTGTCATCCTCAATGCAAACAAACTGGACTAACATGAACTGTAACAGTGAAATGACAGCTGGTCAAACTCTACAGCCGAAAATACTTAGCAGAAATTCCCAGGGCAAATAATATGTCCCTCCAGGAAGCCATCACATTAATTACATTAGGAGTTTTCCTTAAATGACGTAAACAAGGCTGTCAGACTGAATTTAAAATTGTGCCTCCGTGCCGGATGTGACAGAGTGTTAATTGTATTTAAAGTGGCTGGAGATGCTCGAGGTAAAGCAAGAAAATCATTTTGGAATTTGGAATTCTCTTTTATTCATGTCACAGCTGAATATGTAGCTTCTGTCTCTGTGACCCACTTTTCCAGTAGATTCATTTACATGACTTTGCTATTATAAGTGTTAATAGATAGAAAGATAGAAAGCAAGACAAGAAAAATGGGGAAAGGAAATTAGAGGAAAAGCAATCTTGCTAAACTAAATCTAAATCTTGCTAAACTACAGTATATTTAAATAAAATCATGAGTGTGTGTGAATGAGTCTGTACCCGTGCCTTGTATGTGTGTTTTAATTATACTGCTCCATTAACCTCTTGTAAACAAGGTTTATTGTGCATAACCTCCGGGCTTTCTTGATAATATAATACATTTTTCATTATTATAAACTTAATTGCTGTGGAATTGCTTCTTTTCTGCCTGCTCAGTAATAAACAGAATAGGTGCAAATCAGTTCGTACGTGTTGATGCATTCCTCTGTTGCTAAACTTTAATCCCCGTCCAAATTTTAATTCAAGAAGGGAAGTTAATTGCAACTTTAACGTTTTGCCAAATTAGAAATAAAGGAAGCTGTTTTTCCAAGTACAATGTTTCATGTAATTTATGCTAAATAACATTTGGTAAATGCAGCAAACATAATAATAATAATAACTAAGTCACACTTTTAATAAAAGGGGGAAAATTTAAGAAATATTTTCTAATTTTTTTTTTTGTATTTGGAAAAATGTGGTTTTCATAAATGAGATCAAATGTTTACATCTAGCAGCACATTTAACATACCATATAATATACACTACCACTCAAAAGTTTAGAATCACTAGTGATTTTCACATAGAATCAATGTTTCTAGTAATGTAAAACTATTTTTTTCATATGTAAGCAATGTATAAAATTATTCTACTACATCTGTTAGTATTATGTACCTACATAGGGTTTAAAATATTGTGCAAGAAACTGTAAAAATTAAGACATTTTACAATTGTCCAGAATCATGACATGAGTTGTAGATGATTCCAAATTCATTTAGCGAAGCTGTATGTGGTTCCAGAGATTATTAGGAAATTCTAGATTATTCCCTGATGCTCTAGAAACTGANCTGTATGTGGTTCCAGAGATTATTAGGAAATTCTAGATTATTCCCTGATGCTCTAGAAACTGAATGCCTAATATTTGCAAAGCAGAGATTAAATCTCATGGTGGGTACTTTGATGAGAAATCACTAAAATAGTGTTATTTGTCATTTTAAAAATGTCTTTTCCCTCTAAATATTTGAAATACTATATAAAACATCTTAAAATACATTTTGGTGTTTGTTTCATATAATTAAAAAAAACACTATAATTGAATAAAATAGTAAGAACTACTTAAAAGACAAGTGATTCTAAACTTTTGAGCGGTTGTGTGTGTGTGTGTGTGTGTGTGTGTATATATATATTCAGAAAGTTGCCACTGAAAATCACATGCTTCTAACCTGAGACCTTTGACCTCAAACTATTCATAATTGGACCTTCAAAAGACTAAAGTTACAAGGATCATCACACACAAGTGCATAAATAAACAAATTCAGCAGCCCTAGTTCTTACAGGATATGAGACACACACACACACACACACACACACACACACACACACACANACACACACACAAGCCACACTGCTGTCCCATACAGGATATGAAGCTGTCTGATATAAACTGACTGAGCAGATAAGGTAGTACTGCCCCGCTGGCTGAGCCAAGAGATGAAATCAGACTCCGTTTTCCAAAATAAATTTATGATGGTCAGTGGAAATTACAGGGATATTCTGCCACAAAAAAGCTCCTGTGAGGCTCTTCACAGAAAGAAGAGAAGTAAGTATGCATATGTGGAAGAGGCGACAGTGCAACAATGCAAACCAAATTATGGAACTGCAAGAAAGTTGTGAAAATAGGCGAGTAATTTATTTTACGGTGCACGATGTGAGGATCCTGAAAGCAACTTTGTCAGCTTGAGAAGTCTGATGTTGTTGCTTTGCTCTTGGCAGCATCTTCTCTTCATATCTACATCCATATTTCAGGAAGATCTCCCCAGGAATTTATTATTTACCATACATTGGGGTGTCAAATTTATAAGGCAAATTCTTCATGCCATTCTCTTTTTTTGGAGGCCAAAAATATTCTACCTTTTTTTTTTCATCCCAAACAACATATAAAGCATTTAAGCATTGCCACCCACCTCTAATTACTATATGTACTGTATGGGTGTATGTGTTTGAGTGTGCGTGTAATTGATGGATGTAGAGGACATTGTGTCATCACCCATGGTAAACACTGAATGAGTCACGCCGCCCGCTGGCCTCAGGCGAATTTCATTCATGGACAAACAGTGTCTATCTTTATCTCAATAATATGACAAAAAAAAAAAAAAANAAAAAAAAAAAAAAGAAAAGGCAGAGAGAATAAAAGAGGGATGAAGGGACATGGACTTAATGATGGCGTCAAATGATGACGTGGCAATGGAAAGTTGTGCTGACAAAGAAATGAAGAGATTATGAGGGGGGGGGCAATATGAACATGATCATCTCCACAATCGTGTCCATGGTAATGCGAGTGGGTGGGGGTGACATAAAGACATGAAGAAAAAGAAATAAAGAGTGTATGATGGCTAATTTTCTCCCTTGACTGCAACCTAAGGTGTAATAATGACTGCAGTAGACACACACATCATTATTAATTAAGTTCCACAGAAATACTGAAAGTCTGTCTCTCACGTCTGTATGGTTGTCATGGCAACATATCAATAAGAAGTTTGGCTGTAAATGAATTACAGCGTCAAGGAGAAGCTGTTATGTGGATTCAGAAGCTCTTATGTGAACGCTGTACACATGGATAAATATGCACGACACATAGACAGCCATACACACACAAACATACACACAAACATCGGCGAGACTCATATACTGAAGCAGGTCTCATGTTACAGAACTTTAATCTATTTGCATTTGCATTGGCAGTGCATAATTAACCTGCAGCTAATGGAGCAGCATGTATGTATATATTCAGTGACTTGAATATACCTGCACCTGTAACTGATGTCCATGTGCAAACACACACACACACACACAGTTACCATGGCTACTCCCTCAGGGTGCTCTGTAGATGTCTGTGGTATCTACATCTCAAAATGTGGAGGGCAATTAAAATGAACCTGACTTCACACAGATACACACACAACACCACACACACACACGCACGCACACACACAAAATCAAAGACATTTATTAACAAGAATACATGCATATTCATGCACACACACACACACACACACACACACACACACACAGACACACACACACTGTTTGAAAATACTGCCTGTGTTCTCACTTCCTGCAAAGCTGACTTCATGGACTACAACTTTTTTCATCCAACAGCTCTGATCTCATTTCAGAATTTCAAACACACACACATCACCCACACACGCACACACACACACACGCACACACACACAAGCACACTGCACTACAGTTTTCTGTCTCTGAGCTGAACTCTGTGCTTTGAAGCTGAACACGCTGTATGAGAAAAGATCTGAGACATCTTCTTCCGGAAGACGTCAAATTAAATCGAAAGAGTGTGTGTCTGAAATTCTGACAGAGCTCAGAGACAGACAGAGACAGAGAGAGAGAGAGAAAGACAGACAGAGACAGAGAGAGAGAGAGAGAATTAGTATTGATCAATATTAAACCAATCTCCTCTATCCATCCATCTATGATAGAGAACAATATGAAACAGACATGACAGGAAATTTCAAATGTAAATGCTACATGTTGACATGTTTTTACCTCCATGTCTCTCTCTCTCTCTCACACACACACACCACAGGCTTTCCATCCCTCCTTTCCTCATCTGTCTTCCTAACATATTAAGGAGTGAACAGACCTGCAGTTTCCTCTCGGCTGAGTTACAGCCACATTGGGAGACATTTGTCAGACTAAAATGTAGCGTAGCAGCCAGCTAGCTCTCTCCTTATAGGTGGAAGCAGTGTGTTGTTAATCACCTCATATTAACTCAAAAAAAAAAAAAAAANAAAAAAAAAAAAAAATCACACATACAATCAGTGCACATTCCCAAATCAAAAATGCAGAAACATGCTCACACACACACAGCTGATTTGTGTCCAGTCCTACAGAGTTGTTTGTCTCGCCCTGCTGTGCTGCAGAGGCTGTTTATTGGGCCAGTTTTGTGTGTGTGTACAGCTGCTAGGCTAATGCACCAGTGGAGGCCCACACTAATGACCCCGTCCGGCGCCCAAACACCTGATCAGAATGGCTGAGCTCAAACAGCTGTACAGGATCATGAGACGGGTCTCGCTGTGCCTCAAAGAGACTCCACAAACAGTAGCATTAGCTCACAGCGCTGCCAATTAGTGGTGCGAGTCTCTTTGGGTTTAGCCTTTGTCACGCTGGATTCATAACAGCATAATAAGGTCTGTTTCGGCTTGTTTCTGGGGAGATGGCCGCACACAGCACACTGAGAAATGCATGCACGCTTTGAGAACCACAAAGTCTTTGGGCATGTTGAAGCAAAAGTATCTACACTGGAAAGTCAGTATAAGTGAAAAAACCATTGTAGATTTAACCTAAACTAAAGCTTCAGGGTGTGTTCACCAGCAGTTCTGTGCACCATCAGTGCTTTAGAATACACCACAGCCATCTGTTTCTTGGGCAGAGTTGAGCACTTTTTGAAGTTAAAAAAAAGTTTTTTTTTACTAGCTAACCTGTTGCAACAACAAGAACAAACTGCTCTGGACGTCCGCAACAACCGCAACATGGACGTCCCTGTTGAGAGGCAGCTGCTGATGGTATCGGAATATGATTGCCATACTTCCCAGAGGACAAAAGCTCTGAGGTCGGCTTTCAACTTGACAATTCAACCCGGAATTCCTGGATTCCTGGACCACACAGGACCATATCATAAGGACCATACTGGTGATTTTGCATGTTTGATCCCAATAAATACTAATTGCATAGATGTTATGTTATTGACACCATTTTTTTCAAAACATAAAACCGTATTTTAATTTTTGTGTTACTTTGTCAAATCTCCCAATCTTTCAAAATCAAATGTTCACCGTAAAATTCTGTTTCTGTCCCTCCTTCTCAACTTACTCTCTTCTGTCCCACCTTATTTCTTGTCCGCTGTCCTTTCTCATCTTGTTTTCTCTTTCTGACACTATTGCTCTTTCTGTCTTGATATCTCTTTACATTTAACTCATCACCCTCCCATTTCTTTCTCTCTCTCTCTCTCTCTCTCTCTCTCTCTCTCTCTCTGGTTTTATTTCAGTGCTTTGATGTTTTGTTCTCTTTTTCTCTCGTTTTCTCTTTTCTCTTTTCTCTTTTTTCTCATTTCTCTTTCTACAAAAAACATCTCAATCTCAGTTCTTCTACCTCTATCATAAACCACATATGGTGGTGCAGCCGCCGTGGTTGAGGGAAAATCAGAAAGAGAGGAACGCAACTTCTGGAGATTATGCTTAATAATACATGCCTGCTATGTACAGAGCTGTTGAGGCTGACATGGATGGAGGAGAGGCTATTCAGCTCTATATCGAGTTTTGAAAGCTTGAATAGGGAGCATTTATTATAATAGCATACAAGCAGACAGGTTAGTTATAGAGTGGAAGTATGAGATTCAATAAATCTATTTGGATTCAAGATTAACGATTGCATCTGCGTAACAGAGGTAATGAGACAGCATACGAGAAAGCAGTGTGTGTGTGTGTGTGTGTGTGTCCATTCCCACAGGTTAAATCTGACATATCAAGGGTTACTTCAGCCCTAGAACCTAGTGACCTCATCAGACGGTGTTGAATTATGGGTAGTGGCACTCAGAGCTCAAAGCCGTCTCTCTGTTGAGGATGCAGTGATAGTGAGTCATCACTCACACACATACACACACAAACACATGTACCAAGACACAACAGCTGGACTGCAGGGTATGTGACATTTAGCAGTAGAGGAAAATCAGTGTGAGCTGAAAAACAAGAAAGCAACAGCCATGATGGTACAAAGCACCGCAGAGTCCACAAGTGTAAACACAAACATACTGTTGTATTTATTCATATATTACATATATATTACGCTTTGACTTTAGCTAATTTAATTAACATACATTAGCTGCCCTGTCTCCTTACCTCCTCACAGCAACAACATAACTCATTCTTTAGTTGTTTTTACATTATTTTGTTATAACAGATAATGCACTCTAAACAAAGCTGATCCAAATTGGAACTGAACTTACAAAATAAAAGTATTTTTGCAATGATAAAAGTCATAATTGCATTCAAGAAATCCTTGGACTAAAGGTGCAGTACAGCCCTTTTTGTCCTATAAACTCCTCACAATGATTAGTACATTATTAATTTAAAAACATCTTATAAATTGTATCCATAATTCAGTGGATTAAATGGATTAAACCACTTGTTGCTGTTGAGGAGCTCAGAAACCAGCTGTTCCAGGATATTTCTGCCCACTGAGGTTGGATTTAAATACAGATATTATTTTGAAGTAAATGGGAACAAAACCAGATACGTATCTCATTTTTTAACTCTCTTCATTTCTCTTCAGCCAAAAAGGTGCAATGATAATAATACAGGCTTCCACAAGGTACAGCTCTACTGGGATGATGATGATGATATAAAATGGGATTAGAGAGAATGGTTTTGAATATTCTACCAGAGGATGTGCTTTTAGCCTAAAACATATTCAGCTATAACCTATAAATACAAAGGCTATCTAGCAGTATCTGTCAGAGTAGATAAGTGAACAAATGCACCAATATTTCTTCCAGAAATGTTTGCTGTTGTGATGGAAAAGCCTTTAAAGGAGCATTTGGGCTAAAAGGTTCCACTGAAACCACACAGATGAAACTGTTTTAGGCTAGTCGAGCTATTCCACTGCTAGCCTCTCTGACACGTATAATGCAGGTGATATAAATAGGTTATCTAAGGCAATAACATGTCCGTCTGCTAAATATTTGATCAAGCTACAGCACAGGTTTAATAATTCAGCAATAGTTCTTTACGTGACTCTCACTACCATCAGCTTTGGAAAGGAAGAATGTAGGTAGAGATGTGTTTTTCTCATGATATTAGCCACCAAAACACCTTCAAGTCATACATCTGAGGAAAATGTCACACGCCTAGAAACTGTCCAATAGCTTTCTCAGAAGCCATAAACCTGATATCATTATGTTTGATAGACATGTCCGATGTGACCTGCATCACCCACCATGCATGGGTAAGGATAATTTGCTGCTGCAGTTTTGCAACCTATTGATCTTTTCCACGATACAGTAATTGGCAAGTAAATCAGGCTCCATGGTGAGGTGGGAGAATAACTCTAGTTGCTGCGTAGAACTGTAAAGCTGATGAATACATGACTAAACTGAGCTACCTGACGTTTATATTGATGCAATTATGGACCTCATATTACACATTTACTAGTGTTCCTCATTCTTTTAAGAAAATGAATTAATTATTGGCATGATTGCAAAACTGAGCAAACATATGCAAAAAAAACATATGCAAAATAAAGTGTGTTAAAGGGTAAACAAAAGGGCGGTCCCACACACTGTAAAATGTATCAAGTTGATCTAACTTAAAAAAAAATCTAGGAAACCGATTGCCTTGAAAAAGGTAAGTAAATATAACTATTAGTCTTAAGTTATGTTTACTTTATGTCTACTTGAACTTAAGACTAATAGTTATATTTACTTACCTTTTTCAAGGCAATCGGTTTCCTAGGTTTTTTAAAGTAAGATCAACTTGTCAAATATTACAGTGCAGCTAAAGAAAAAAACAACACAGAATTGGAAGCTTCTGTTAAAGGTTTCTTCCTTCAGTTATGTCTGTGATTTTGCCTCAAATTTGCATCAAAAATGAAATATTAGGAGAGGCTACAGGAATTTACCATGAGCTACCTGCACCACATTTAAGTGAAATTCTTAAAACATACTTTTGTAAAATCACCACTTTCACTATGCAGTAGTGATGCCTGCCAACTTTTATCAAAATAAGTATGATAAGGCGCTAGAATATTTCTGTAATACAGTACATGAATTTTTTGGCTGCTGGAAGAATAAGAGGAAGACTGGAGCCTCGTAAATCACAGAAAGTGGGCGGGGAGTGGAGTGGCAGCAACGACCGGTCAGCTCGGTGTTGAGCGCGATTACAAAGCATCCCGGATGAACAACACACCGTGCGGTCACATGGTCTGCAGCGGGCTCCTGAATGATTTAAAGCTTTTTACATCATCAGCCTCCTCCAGCCTCCCTCCCTCCTCTCCTCCCTCCCTCCCTCCCTCTCTTCCTCCGCGCTGATGCACCGGCGCAGCCCGGAGATGCTGCTGCTGATGCTGGTGACTGACTAGAGCATCCGACATGGGCATCCTTTAATCCAGCCAGGCCACAGTGAGTGCTTTTTCCCTCACTTTTCTCTCCATCTTTTCCTTATCTCCATGCTAGATATCATCCCTCTCTCTCCCCCACACGCGCACTCTTCCTCCTCCTATCTCTTTGTTGTTCTCCTTTGTGCTTGTTTAAACCATTAGCAATAGCGCATAACGCGGCGGAAACCGTGCGCCCGGGTGGAGGTGATGTTTGGTGAAATGTTGGAAAATGTTGCTGTGCGTGAGACGTGAGACGGAGGAGGGACAGAGAGAGTTTAGGGCGGGTGTCGCTTCTCCCTCCGCAGTAGGAGAGTCGAGAATAGAGGAGAGAGAGAGAGAGAGAGAGAGAGAGAGAGAGAGAGAGGTGCGGCTGCATGGGACCCGTCTGGGAAGCGACAAGGAGGGTGGGACATTTCAATAAATCACCACAAAGTGATTCTGCAGGTGAGATCATATCTGGTTATTTCTATTATGGGATTTTGTGTTTGTGTGTGTGTGCGAGAGAGAGAGAGGGACAAAAGAGAGATATTCAGATGCTACAATAAGATTCAAGACAGGAGATGAAAGGAGAAAAAATGGTGTCCTGATAACGTACAGAACATTGGAATAGAGTTTCTATGCATGCTTGGGTAGGGTTGGTGTTTCTGAGGGCCAAAATATGGTTTTATTGTGTACGAAAAGGCTGATTTTGTATATCTGATATGAACAAAGGGCATCAATTTATCTGTGTGTCTATCTATGGAAGTGTGTCCATATACATGTGCATAACTCTGAGAATGAGAGCACTCAGCCTAAAGCTGTGCAACTGGGCTAATCCCTAATGACATGGCCAGATCACACACATTTTCTCTCGGCCATAAGGTATTCTTTCTCTATTTTTCCTCAACCCTCATGTTGAGTCATGATGGTGTGCTGTCTGTGGTGCTGAAAACACGTTATGCTGAGACCTGACAGCCTTGTCAGCTCTCAACAGGTGTTTATTAGTTTGCATAAGAGACAGCCATAAATAAATTGTTTTCAATCATATCATTTCTTTTTAAATGGCATATTCACTATATAAAGTGTGAAAGCATGTGATCACAATTTACAGCAACAGAAGCAAATCAATGGCTGATAAAATAAGAATACGTTCATAGATTGATTCATCCATATTTTTTCTTCTGGATTATCTGGAAATGCCAGACTAACATGATCAGCATGACTCACTGAGAACACAATCATATATTTCCTGTATAATGGTGAAATACTGAAGCCAGACTGGGTGACTTTGATGTTCGAGATGCCTAAAGAAGAGTCTGTCTTTTCATGTATTTTAAGTTTTGAAATTACAAGAGGAAGCATTTTCAAAAGGACAAATTCTATCCAATTTCTAATTTAGTAAGAAATGGCAAAATCTTATCAGCTAGAGAGATAACAGAGTAAGAAGTTTATACAATTTATAGTTTGTAAGTAACAATTTCAGTCAAACAATGGATGTCAACATGAAAGAGGAAGAAAATGATGAGGGTGAAGAATAAGAACTGGAAAAAGATGATTATGTAACTGGCAAGTTTAGCAACTGCAATTCTCTCTCTCTCTCTCACACACACACACACACACACAAACAAACATCCTATTTATGAATGACTGACCTGACANCCCCCCCAATTGCTGCTGCTGCTCAGCACTGACGTCAATGGACCTGCTAGCACATAAAGTCTAATATAATCAGAACCAAGCCCCACACACACACATTAACACACACACACACACACACACACACTCCATCCTGTCCTTTATCTCTGTTAACAGCCACACACACCTCTGGTTATTGGTTCAACGGGCGGTAATGAGAGTGAAAGGAAAGTGACAGACAAAAAGAGACTGGTGCTTGGTGGCCGACCTTTATCATCGAACCCTCTTTCTCATGAGCTATGTGCTAAGTGTTATGATCATGGTATGCTTTTAGGGAGTTTTTTTTTCTTGTTTTTCCAGCTTGATTTGACTTGACTTTGCAACTGTGACACCAGTGTGTTTCACATGAATGCATAATTAGAAAAAGAAGGTTAAGGGAAAGATAAAAATAGGAAACAACACAATTAGCATTGTTTTCTCTTTGTCTCTTTACTTTCTCCAGAAGAACATAATAGTGCGCAGAAATGGAAAAAGGCTGCAAAATAATCCACTTTAAATGTGATAATGTGATGTTCTGCATGTTGCATTACATTAGTCATGGCAACATTAGACATGTTCAAGCACTTAAAATGGGTTTTTGAAATCAAGGCGGGCAGAAAACCGTTTTTAAAACTGATAGTAATAATTTTAAACTGTGGTAAATACATGAGGGGTCATTTGTGACAAGAGGAAAACATAAATTACACTGATATTTCCCTACATAGTGATAAACTAAATTGCTTACTTCTGAGCTTCAATGACACAAAGTGTGTCTGTCTGGAATCAGTTGATGCTGTTACATTTTATTTTTTTTTAAACAATCCTGACCCTCTTCAAGAATTGTATTGGCTTTTCCCATAAATCAAAAGAAAGTGGGCAGAATTAGACACCACAGACATGAATGACATGTTTGATTCCCTATATAATTACAAATATAGCACCTCTCTTTGAAAGGTACTATACAAATAAACTTGCCTTGCCTAGAATTCTTTTGCATATTTTTCTTTGACAAGATCCAGATATTCACAATTTGTATGAATCCAATAGGAGACAAAGAGAAATCTTGTTACCTATCACATTCTTAGAGGGAATGAGCAGAGCTAGCCTTCTTGTTTGGTGATGCTAATGCGCATGCTAATCACTAAAGTAAAAGTTGCTGTCAGACTCAGAAACCAAACAGTGGAGTTCAATGAGTTTATCCTTTTGGTCGCCATGGTGAAGCGCACCAAAGCCATCCTGTGAAGGGAGACATATAGGGAAAGAGAGAAAGACAGAGGGGAAAATAATGAGGGTAAAGATGGAATCAATGAAACTAAAAGGCTCATCGGCTGTCAATGGACTGTTTGAATCTTGTGAATACACAACAGACACTACATACACAAGCAGGATAATCTCACTGCACTATTGGAAAATGGCTGGGAATAGAATGATGAGGCACCAGAGAGGAAGTGGAGAGTCTGGATAGGGTAAAGACACAGATATGTAGCTCTGGTGTTGCATGAGAGGTGCATTTTCCTTGAGTCAGACTAAAACCAAGACCAAAAATGGTTGTCAATGCAGTGATAATATACTGGAAGCTTTCCCTGGCAATATAAGATGACAAAGCTGGAATAGAAAGTATAAAGTTCAATCGATAGAGTCATACTATGAGGGAAAATGTTTATGGAAACCACAGGGAATATTGCTTTCCTTCATTATCTCTGAGTGTCACTGATATTTCAGGATCTTTAGGCCACAACCAAGACCAACTTCACAGTAGGTTTTTCATGTCAGAATACTCAGATCAGCCTCCTAGAGCTTAGGGCTACACAGACTGAGATGTCATCGATATGGCTGGTTAGCCAGGGAGCCAGCAGGAGTGACACCATTGCTTTTTATTTGTAATGCAGTCTGGCGCCAGTCTCGGGATGTGTGAAGCTTCGGGCTCTCGCTGTGCTGCGTTAAGGGAAGATAGATGGGGACATAGCGGGACAAATTAAGAGGGAACTGGGCTGGCTAGCAGGTCAGTCATACAGAGTAATTTGTGCTACTGTGTCTGGCCTAGACTCAGTTTCCAACTTTCACATTTTTGACAAATAGGGATGATGCACCTTAAAGAGGCAGGACTGGAGAGACAACTGCAGTAGTTCTTGTTTCTGTTACCTGATGTCTAGACTATGGCTATGTACAGTATGTCAAAACATCAGGGCCTAAATTCTTGGCAATTACTAGTCCAAAAAAAGTATCTATGACTGAAGCATTATGCTAAAATAGATCAGAATGACAACAGATTGGACACAAGTAGTAGTAGAGCTCTGGCTGATCAGTTATTGAAGCAATTACCAGAACATCAGTATCTTTTATATGAGATCTAAACATTAGTTTTGTTTGAAGTAAAGCTGTTCTGATCATGTGAAGCTTCATAATTGGCGAAGGAGAAAATGTATGTTTTTGAGGTGAGATGAAAGCTGAAGAATAGGAAAAAAATAGAGGAGAAAATTTGCTTGTTCGTTTGTGGCGCATCATGCTGCATGTGTTTGTATTCTCTCTCTGTTTGGGTTTGTTCAGGTCAGCCACATTTTGAATTGGGTCTAATTATCCTATTTCCAGTCAGGTTAAGCTCTTCCTTAACCTGATCCCTTTTGGGTCGGGTCTCATTTTTTGAAAATTAATTTATGCCCAGTGGGTTCAGGTATGTTTTCCACGGGTCCTTCCAGGATTGTAATTTGGACATGAAGACCTGCAATAGAAAATAAATACTCAATTAGTAGTTATGGATATGCAAAGAATTTAATCAATACATGAGAGGCACACAGACCGGCAGCAAATGCTGAATGAAACAATCGATCAGACAGTAACATCACAGTTCTTACTTAAATCTGATCCCAAAGAGTCTCTTTCTAAGACATTAGATGGATATAGAAAGCCAAGCTGTATCTGATGAGTCAAGCAGCAAAAACCAACTCATCCATTTTCTTTTCCATGTCAAATGATTTTGCTCTAACTCTAATTCAGTAGATTTGTAAGATGACGGCACTGTAGCCATTCAACCAAGCCATCGAATCAGTCAGACAGACAGTCAGCCAAACAAAGGAAAATCAGCTTATCACTTCACATCCTCTCTGCATCCAGCCAATCACTGCTGATGTCTGTAAGACACTTCATTATTGACTATGTAGATCTAGTTTAATGGATTAATGAATGAATACTTTAATGGCAGTAATGCCAACAGGACTTTTTTTTTTTCTGTGTCGCCCATATATGTTGATTTATAAGAAATAAAGTTCCAAGCTTAGCAATGATGTTAAAGGAAATGCACTACATATACATACTATATTAAAAACATTACAAATTAAACTGGATGCTACGTTTAAGAGAGTATGGATAATGCATACTGTATTAATCATGATTAAAAGCAATGCATTATTGTGTTGAAGTGATTAGACTCTACTTTGAAAGGCCATAAAACCTTATACTGGGAGGTACAAGAGTCTCTCTCTCTCTCTCTCNCCCTCTCTCTCACACACACACAGGCCTGGTTATGTAACACGGCCCTTCCCCGGAGATGTCTTGATGCTCCTGCTTGTACTTTAAGGCAGCAGTAAGTAGGAAGGCTTCTCTTCATCCTTTTCTTTTGTTATCAAAGATCAAAAGCACAGATTGATGAATGAGTGGAAAGACAGGCTGGGAGAGAGGTAGATAGGCTAACACAAAAACTATTAGCCAACTAGATCGATACAAGCAGACAGAGATGAAATATGGAAATGGGAAATACATAGATGTATAAGGGCTTTCTTGGCCCTCTCACTAACATTTCCCTCAAAGTGGCGCAGGAAGTAGTAGAGAGATGTTGAGAATGTGAAAATATGGAACACGATATACAAAAAGAAAGCATATTTTAGCCCTGACTCTGATATTTCCCTGAACGAAGATGAGCTACCTCCTTTCTTTTCCGTCACTGAGCCCAAAATAGGGCCATTTGCCAGGCGCAGTCAGTAAGGGACAGGGGCCAGAACCAGGGCCGGTTGCCAGGGAGGTTTATACTGAATCTAAAGGGCTTTCGGCTTTTATTAAGGCAATGCAGCTCTCACTGTAAAGGCAGTAACAGCTCACTTAGGTTATTCATCCAGTAATTCAGACAGGGTGAAGACAGAGAGAGAGAGAGAGAGAGAGAGAGAGAGAGAGAGAGACTGGCTTAGTCACAGCTGATTAGACACAAGGATGGATTTTTCTGACAGCTCGGTTATCTGGAGAGGAATCACGCTCACACTAAGGTGCGAGGTGTGATGGGGATGATTGTGATTATGATCAGCTATTGATCTTTAAACACTCTGGCAGAGATAATGGCTGTTTATTCAGTGTTGTGAATATTGAAGTGCACGACTTGTCTGTAAACAGCTGTGTGCTGCTCACACACAGAGGCTGCAGATTTCCTTTAGTTTATTTTTGTTTCCTGGTGTTTTCTTCTCGTAATTATATTTCGCCTGGCTCTTCCTCGTGTAGTAAAAACACAAAGGCAGTATGAGTAATTGCACAGCTGTCTGTTTGACTATAGTTCAAATGTACTGTGTGAGCCCACTCACCATTCAATAATTCAGTAGTTTACATTTCCACGGGCACAGCTTCCAACAGTGATCCTTCCCTCTCTGATTTCAGATTCAGATCATCATTAAAAACATTAAAGAGTCAGAGCTGTATGTACTTGAACGACTATAATACTGCAGCTGCAACAG
Organism: Lucifuga dentata; assembly: GCA_014773175.1. Classification (NCBI taxonomy): domain Eukaryota; kingdom Metazoa; phylum Chordata; class Actinopteri; order Ophidiiformes; family Bythitidae; genus Lucifuga; species Lucifuga dentata. The sequence continues at coordinate 26,814 of VXCM01000539.1, forward strand.
TCTATACGCTGACTAGCTTTGCATTTTAGAATTTATTTTGAATATTTTAGTGATCACTTTAAAGGCTTTTATAGGATCTCCTAACTGCATATACAAGCCTGAGCCTTAAAGCCTCCAGCCTTTTCTAGCAGTTCCTAGATCGAGACTCAAAACCAGAGGAGACTGGTTCCCAATCCAGTTCCACTGATAGTGCTTTTACATCAAAAAAAAAGTTCTGGTTCTCGCACCGGTTCATTCAGTATCCATGGAAGTGGAAGTTTTCCCCCCCTTTTTCTTTTTTGTAACAGCAGAAGCAGATCAATGAAAACAAACAAAATGGCAGACCTCATTGTTTACCTGCAAGCTTTATCACCTTATTGAAAATATTTATCTTAATCCAATAGAGTTATATGAGCCAACTATGGATGTTACACAGACTGATGAACACACTGAACATACATCTTGGTGATAATGCCCTATTAATGGACAGATGGGGTGTAACAGGAGGCATATGAGGCATTTTTCATATCCACAGTTATGAAAAATGGATATAAAATGGAAATAAAGTTTGAAAAGTGGAAAACAGAAATTAGAAATCTAAAATATGGAAATAGAAATCCAGTGTAAGATTTCTAATACCATGAAAATGGTCCAACACTTTTTATTAACTTATGTAAATACAGCTGTTATTAGATAATAACAGTGATGATGCTAAAAGCTTCATATTAATGGTTAAACTTTAAAACTTTAATCCTAGTGATAACTGCATGACTAAACTATGGAGATCATTTTCTGGCATAGATGGAACACCTGCCTCCACAGCTTTGTACAGTTGTGTTTTGTTAAGCTATTATTGTTCAAATAACACACATTCAACACACACTCAACACACACTCAACCACAGGGCAGCTGCTGTTCACTTTCAAAGGAGCTCACAAAAAAATAATACATTTAACTGTCAACAGAGAGGCTCTTTCTCTCATTTGATTTTGATTGGGAATTTTGAAAAGCTGCATGTTTCTGTGTGCATGTGCATGTGTGTTTGTGTGCGCGCATGCATATGTATGCATGTGTGTGTGTGAGATTGAAGTATGGTCCATGTGTTGCATAAAGGGTACAAACACAGAGTCTATTTCCCGAGATGTTTTTGAGTTTTGTTGAATGTGACTGGTTACGTGCATAAGTCTCACTGTCTCCTATTAAAGCTGTGAAGGTCTATTTGGCCATTCCATGCATACACAAACACACACACACACACACACACACACACACACACACACACACACACACACACACACACTAAAACTTATTGATGAAGCTGTGCAGAACCTCCTCTGCCTCGACAGCCACAGGATCAATGCACAGTGATCTAATAAAACAAAGGATTTGCTGTTTTTCAGTCTCCTCATTGTCCTCATCCCTTCATCCTAATCAATTCATCTTCTCCTGTCCTCTTCACACACAGACATGCATGCACACACACACACACATCCGGACCCGAAACCAGTCGGTGACTGTGGGGCAATCTCTGTTAACAGAGAAATGATTGAACAAGTACCACAGTTATTGGACAGGACACTTTGAGTATGTATGTTCTCGGATTTGTCAGTGTTTACATTTCCTATGCAGACAAAGGCTCTATGGAGTACACAAAAGTATTATGATGGTGTTCTACAAGGTGATTCTTCGCTATGTTATCATGGTGTAGTTTGCTAGCCTAACCGTTAAACTGAAATCACAAATTAATCACTTGGCAGGACGTGTGGGGAAAATCACTGGCCAGCGTCCCCTCACACCTTTACAAGAGATATTTGAAGAATCAGTCATTATACAAGCGAGGAAAATCCGATTCAAACCATGTACTCCATAAAGAATATGAGCTCTTACGATCAGGCTGAAGGTATCGGCTGCCAAAATGTAACTCAAATAAGTATAAATTCTCTCTGGTGCCACTTTCAACAAAATTGCTGAACGAAATTAAGGATTAATCGATATCACTATTACAACGTAGAATTATTACCCCTCATTATATATTATCCTACTTTCTAAAGGCTGCATGGTTATTTTTTATCATCATCATTTTATATTATTATTAATATTATTATTATCATTATTATGTCGGCTGTTAGCTGATGTTGTATTAATTGTGATTATAGATATTGTGATTGTGTCATAACAGCCTTGGCATGATGATGTACTTCATATTCTGTATAGTTTACGCAACAGCCTGTACATATATGGATATTTTACCTTGATCTTCTTTGTCATCAGTAATGCAATTTTCATTCTAGCAATGTATTGTAGTACATGGCACTTTTTTTATGATGATGTGTGTATAGCTGTACTTGAGGTTTGAATGTAGAATAGATATGGGTGTGTATGAAACAGCAACCTTGATGCCTAAGCCAGATTTCTCCTTGGAGACCAATAACAATGACTTTGACACACACACACACACACACATACACACACACACACACACACAGACACCACTATCTCATCTGTGTATGTGTGTTATGAGGGTGATGCGTCCTGAGATCTCAAAAGGCCAATAACAATAGACCACCGAACTTACAAGTTGGTAAAATTCTCCCAAATTTCAGGTGAGACAATAATTTGGGATATTAATTTATAGATATTCTGTTCTTCTATTTTTTTTTCTATTTGTATTCTAATTTGTGGGTAATATTCCACTATGTCAAAGCAGTAACTTTAACAGATTTTAAACTCAAATTTCTCAGCTTTCCTGCTCAAAGCAAATTATTGAATTTTATTGTATAGTGCAGTGATAGCACAGGTGACCAATCAGGTGCCAGATAAGAGCACCTCAGGCTCAACCTGACATTAACATCACACGCATGTAAAATCACTTTCCCAGCTTTTTCTACCACCACACACACTCATACACTCACTAAGTGCAGCAACAATAGCAGCGGCCGTGGTTAAACAGGCGGGTAATTGCATGATTTGAGAGGCTCATATTAAAGCAGAGAGGCAATGTGGGTGCGCCGTGCATTTTTGTGTGTTTGTTCAGTAACTTGTTCAAAGTGGCTGAATGGTGAGCAGTAGTTCTCTGTGGGTTAAGTGTTCCACTTTTCTTTCTGTGTGTGTGTGAGTGTGTGTGTGAGAGAGAGAGAGAGAACAATTGTCACAATGACTGTAATCGTCCCTTTTTGACAGCATCTCTTATTACACTCTTACTCATATGGCACCAAAGACAACAGAAATGTTATAAAAAAGTACAACTAAGCCAATACTGTTTAGTATTATATTCTTAATGTGTAATTGCTCTCATAATTTACTGCACAATACTTGTTTTAGTCATTGCTTAAATCTACACCCACACATTTACTACATTTTAAAGGTACATATGCAAGAAGAAAATATAGATAAAGTTTATTAGTACACAACATTTGTAGGCTTGATACGCTATAAACAGGGATGCGCATAAATGTGATGATGATGATGATGATGATGATGATGCTGTACAGCCACACATATAGAAAGCATAGACATCCAACTGCTTATGCATCTCTTCAAAATGGGGCTTACACATGTTTAGATTGCCAACATATGTTTCATATTAATTATTTGACTTTTCACTCTGTATGAAGCAGCATGTGAACGAGAATTAATTACAGTATCATGTTAAGTAGTTTTGTAGATTCATCATCAGTAAGTTTAATGTATCATGTGTCACTTCCAGATGGCCTGAGTGTGTCTGGAGGCAGCATCAACACAGAAGCAGATTGATTATTTCTGCTCATTTTGTGATGCGATGACTTCATGACAGTGCTGGCTGGAGCTTTATTTGCTTAGAGAAGCTAACTGCGCTAAAGTTGCTTACTGATATAGCACATATACATAAATCTGCATATTTTAAGGGTCAGTTTATATGCAAAACAAATACAGACGCAGGTATGCTCGCAAAAACACAAACTCATACATAGTTTGTCATTACGTATGAAAATATATTAGCTGTGATTAGATGTAATATTTACATATTGCGTTCTCCCACCCACACACCCATACACCCACACACACAAGAAAATGGGTTAGCATCTTCTGCCATCAGTTTGGCTGCTATAACAACAGGGTTATGGAGAGCAGATTGTTAATAAGCCACTACCTCATCCAGGTACAATTCATTCGTAGCCAAATGTAACACACCAACTTTGGGCCTCTGTGTGTGTGAAATGATAAATTAACACTGTGTCATGTAACTAATATTTAAATGATAGACGGCAACATACTGTGATATCTTTCTAAAATAAAGCATCCTGCCTTTGTTTTGCAGGTAACTTTCCATCTAACCAGGTGTTGGCTTTCCAGTAAACTGGGACGAGAGAAAGGATAACAGGAAAAGGACGGACAAGCGCGAAGATAAAATCTGATCGTCTGAATCTCATCCTTCCATTTATGGATCAGGACTAACGCTTCTTTCACAGTGCTTGACACGATCGTGCCCACAAAACAACAACGGGAAAAAGACAAAAGGAGAGTGACTTCCTAGCAACTTCCCACTCTTTCTTGTGAATTTCTTTCCTCTGACTTTGACCCTTGACCTTTGCCCTCACTATGAGCAGCCTTGTAGAAAAGTTGGACCCTCGTAGAATACAGTGGAGATTGGCATGGAATACCTTTGCATCCCGTGTCCTGAGGACCAAACCCGTGGAGTCCATGTTGGATTCGGCCATGTCAGGTACAGGCGCTCACGGGACCAGACTGGCACGGGTTCTGTCTACCGTGGACTTGGTGTCGCTGGGCGTTGGCAGCTGTGTTGGCACGGGGATGTATGTGGTCTCTGGGCTGGTTGCCAAGGAGATGGCGGGGCCTGGGGTCATTGTGTCCTTCATCATTGCCGCTGTGGCCTCCATACTGTCAGGTGAGNACACACACACACACACTCTGACTAATCTTTTCCAGACATGATTAAAGAGTATACAGTGGGAGCCTGAATATAGAAGCTTATTGGATGAGACTGACTTTAACATACAGGCTACAGCAAGGTTACTGTGGTTATCATTACCAGAGCTCACACAGATGATTAATATGAAAACCCTTTTAATAACAACATACTACTGCAAGGGCAAATACATTACATGGATAAATCTGTAATATTAAAGGGTACTCAGGGGATATCTTAATATTATTGTAATGTCTCCATCAATACCTTCAACTAAGCCTTTCACTTAGTACATAATGCACTCAGTCTAAATGAGTGTTAAAAGATGTCTAAATGTATGCGTGTGTTTGCCTCTTCTGTCCCGCAGGAGTGTGTTACGCAGAGTTTGGCGTGCGCGTGCCTAAGACAACAGGCTCGGCCTACACGTACAGCTACGTGACGGTGGGGGAGTGCGTGGCTTTTTTCATCGGATGGAATTTAATTCTGGAATATCTGATTGGCACAGCAGCGGGGGCGTCAGCTCTCAGCAGCATGGCGGACTCCCTGGCTAATCACAGCATCAGCAACTTCATGATTTCACACATTGGAACGCTTAACGGCTTGGGTGAGAGGGAAAGGATGTGTGATTGTGAGACGTAGCTTTACCTATAGGAGAATGAAGACTTTTTTTTTGGGGCTGCTTTTCATTTTGAAAAGGGGCCATTCTAAGGGTTTATTGTAGCAATTGGATGGGAATTGGGGTAGGTCAGTTTTGAGACATTGAGACATGCATTTCTGGAGGTTAATTATACTGTAAAGGTGATTTGAGTAATTAACATTATCACTAGAAAGTGACAAGCAAACTATAATGGAAACAAATCCTGTTTTTATTGCATTTTCCTGCCTTGAAATCATTGATTCCTGTAGTTCCTTTGTGTGCTTTTTTGTGTGTGAGAGAGATAATGTGAGATCTAGATGCTCCAGCAGAGGTAGCAGAAGAATACTGCTACTTGTCTTTAATGTTTCAGGGCTTTTCGCTCCAATTCATTCGTTCTAGGGTTCGTTTCCCCATTTCCCCCACACCAAAAGCACCAGGGTTACAAACCAAAACAAACTGTAAGACCGTCGTAAGGAAGTTCCAAACGAACTCTGAAGCCGTTTGTTTGAACATAATCCATTGCTAGTTCCGAACTAACTACAGAGCAGTTTATTGATCTATTGATTGATTTAGAACCAGAGATGGCTAGATGTAAGTGGTTAACAATAAGTCAACCACACCTTTATAATTAGCAAATCCAACGGGTGCTTTGAAATATTTGAAATATATCAATCTTACCTAATACATCTTCAGATGATGATGTTGAAGGTTAGCATGTTCTTGTACATGCTCTATAGGCTCCTGTTCAGTCGTCTAAAGGCAGCGCGTCTTCCTCACATAAAGTGAAGCAGTATACAGCAACAAGCTATTTTCCACATTGTCTTGAAGTCAAATTCAATTCTTCTGTCATATTTTTCTTGGTACATGGCCTAAATGATGACTATTACCAGGAAAGTATCAAAATTCTACCTTCGTTCCGTGTTATTTACCCGGTAGCGTAAACTTCCTGTTTTGATTTTGCTGCTCCCGCCTCCACGCATTTTTGACCAATGAGCGGAGAGAGCGTCTTCACGTGACTTTGGCTGACCTATTTTTGGTTCGCTTGGATCGCTACATCCAACATTGCAACAATTTAGTGCCTTTCCGACCAAAGCAAACAAACTACAGGTCTGAAAACACTTTGTGATAGTAAACATATAAGAATACCGAATACTATAAGGTGGGTGTTAGTATAAAATAAATCAATCATATCTTTTTAATCAGAACATTTTGGTCCAATTTTAGAATTTACGGCTCGTCAGCTGTCAGTCACTTTATCAGTTTCATGACATTGAATGATTCCTTGAAAAACTTTTCATTCACCTATGTGATCTGAACAGGAAGGGCAGGCGTTGGTCAGCTACTCAGCAACCCTGTAATTTTAACTGTACATCTGTCATTGTATCAGGACAACTATTTCCTGCTGTAGTGGGTTGAACCTCAGTCTTCCAGTTGAAAGATAGTTTCCCTACTAACTACACTAATCTGCAGCTGCAAACATTTATTACAATATAATACAATGCAAAATGTCAGTTTGTTGGTGATGTTTGCATCCTCGACATGTTGCAGAGGCACAGCGTCATCAAAGAATTCAAGTTCTTTTCTTACACTGGCAAAATGTGTTTCACTGTTTTTCTTTTGAGTGCAGTAATGTTATGAACCAATGTCTTGCTGGAAATCATTCAACCCATACAGTATCCAAATGATGTTTCTCTTTGGAAATCATATCACTTTGGAAAGTAAGAGCAGCTCTAGCATCATGGATATCAAAATAATTCCATGTCGTACACTATCGGAAGGAATGACTGCAAGCCTTTTGTAATACTAGAATTCTAGTGTGCCAGTGCCTTCTATCTGTGTGACTCCATCCGTCCAGTCTTTTCCTGTTGGCCACTGACAAAGAGTGGTCACATGACAAGCACCACAGCCAGGTTCCACACCATAATGGAAAGTTAATGTTTCCTTTTCCTGCACAGTCCTGGGAAAGTGTGGAATTTAGCATAAAATATGCCTCATTACACCTTTTTTTTCATTCCACGTGTGTTTGTGTATGTGTGTGGGCCATAAAATGTACAGTATTTTCTGTTATATCTAACCGTGTGGACATGTGTGTTTATCCTCTAGGTAAAGGGGAGCAGGCATACCCAGACCTGCTTGCACTACTCATTGCTCTGCTAGTGACTGTCATAGTGGCTTTGGGAGTGAAGAACTCTGTGGGCTTCAACAACGTCCTGAACGTCATCAACCTCATCGTGTGGGTGTTCATGATGATCGCCGGGCTGTTTTTCGTCAACGGGGAGAACTGGGACGAGGGGCGATTCCTGCCCTTTGGCTGGTCGGGGGTATGTTAAAGAACACACATGCAATCCCAACACAAATCTGTAAACATGTACACAACCATCTAAAGGCACACACAATTTTCAAACAGAACCATGCAAAGTCACTTCCTAAGCCAAAAAGAAGAATAGTTCTACATCCTGGAGGAAGTGTAACCAGAACCCTTCTTCTTCTTCCAGGTGATGCAGGGTGCTGCCACCTGTTTCTATGCCTTCATTGGCTTTGACATCATTGCTACAACGGGAGAAGAGGCAAAGAGTCCCAATACCTCCATCCCATATGCCATTACTGCCTCGCTCATCACCTGCCTCACTGCATACGTCTCTGTGAGTGGCCCTGGACACACACACACACACACACACACACACACATACAGTCTTGCAATTGTTCTTTGAAGCCATACCTTAACCCTAACCACAATCTCTACATACCTAGACCTTTACCTTTGTCTAGACCTACATGCCTAACTTTACCTACTTAGTTGAAGCTGTAACCCTAAAATCAAGTCTTAAACCTGAACTCAATAGTCAACATTATAGAGACAAGTTGATAGGTTCCATAATTCAAGGTGTGTCATCGATGCAGATACTGAACAGAGTTTTGCAAGCTGATGGGAATTTTTAAATGTGCAAAGTGTAGCACAGTAGTGAATTAATGATGTAGCTCACTTGTCCCAATTTTTTAAAAGAATTTTTATTTCCATTTTGCAAATAAATATAATCATGTTGACTACAGGAAAATATAATGCTGTAATTATAATAATTTGGGTTCATAGTTTCATTTTTATTTCATTCATAGTTATTTGACCACAAGGGAATTTCAGTAAAATCAAATACAAATTCAGTGACTCTCAAATGCCTTTTGGTCATTTTGTTCACATTGTGTTGTGATCCTTATTTTAAATTTCAAGAAATTGTTTTGCCAGACCCACACCTTCTCTCTCTCACACTCCCACCAAGTGTTTCACGACAGGTCTTGCACTAAAAGTGAAAGCTTAAATATCAAGCTGTGCCTTCCCATTGCACTCCAACTGATCTCTCTCTCTCCTATCTGTGAGGGTTAGTCTTTTCATTATTCCCTCTTTCTGTTTATTCCCCCATAATCTGTTCATCCAAATCCCCCTCTTTTGCAGCAGAATATCTGTGACAGATGGCTCCGCATGATTTTACACGTCAGACGCAAGGATCAAAAACACACGCGTGCACACACACGTGCACACACACACACACACACACACACACAAAGAGAGCAAGAGAAACAGATATGCATGACTAACGAACATCTTGCGTGTGATGGAGTGTGCTGTGTAAAAGTAGAATGTGAGAATGTAGCTCAGCAGTGTGAGATTATACAGAGTAGAGTAACAGAGGGAAACTGGAGAATGTATAAATACATCGTTCTAATTGAAACAAAGGCTTATGATTAAAGACGGAGTTACACAAAAATATTTATTATTTAGCATTATTTAGCCAATTTTGCATTCATATTTGACCCTCCAATTAGGTTTCTGTGATCCTGACTCTGATGGTGCCATACAATGAGATTGATGCGGACGCTCCGCTGATGGAAATGTTTGCCATCCATGGCTGCATGTTTGCAAAGTACATCGTGGCGGTGGGCTCCATAGCTGGACTTACTGTCTCTTTGCTGGGGTCCCTCTTCCCTATGCCCAGGGTGATCTATGCCATGGCTGGTGATGGCCTGCTGTTTAAGTTAGTATTACTCAATACCGTTTATTTCCATACGTATATAACTCACTGACTTGATGTAGTACAGTGACTCACTCTACTTATGTGTTCCTTATGTGCTCCTGTTTAGGTTTCTGGCACATGTGTCTTCCTACACAGAGACCCCTGCAGTGGCCTGTGTGGTGTCCGGCTTTCTGGCTGCTCTGCTGTCCCTGCTAGTCAGCCTCAGAGACCTCATAGAGATGATGTCTATAGGAACCCTTCTGGCCTACACCCTGGTGAGGGCTGGATGATGATACTATACATACACACAGACCACCTGAGTCGTTGCAGGATGCAGCTGACTGCTTCCTGTTCATCTCCCACTCTTGTCAGCATACACAAGCTTATGCTTAGTATTTTTTTAGCTTTACCAATGCAGATACAATATGATGTAGTGATAATCTAAAAGTGTTTATCCTGGGAGTGATGGGAAGGCATATTTTTTGTATTTCACTTTTAGGCTGAAATTGCACAGTATAGGATTCCAAGTCACAGGGAAAACTGTTACATAGCTTTTATCTGTCCTACAGGATTATATTATTGCCACAGCCTAGTACAAACATGCTATTAAAGGACCATACACACGTTGTAAATAAAATATGCATGAGTTGCTTGATGATCTTCTGACAGCTGTAAAAAGAACAAAAGGTCCTAAATTATTCTGCACGTGGGCAGAATAGTGAGACCTAAAACGTGCATGCCAAAGTCTTTCTTCTGTGTTCCCTTACTGTCCTACAGGTGAGTCTGTGTGTACTGCTGCTACGTTACCAACCTGAGGGCGACATCCATGGCTTTGTAAACTTCCTCTCTGAGGAGGAGAACAAGAAGAAGAAGGAAGGCGTTCTGGCTGAATGCGAGAAAGACGCCTGCTCGCCAACCAGCGAAGCCGACGAGTATGGAGGCCAGCCTACCAACACCTGNGAGAAAGACGCCTGCTCGCCAACCAGCGAAGCCGACGAGTATGGAGGCCAGCCTACCAACACCTGCGGAGCCAAAAACCTGCCATCACTGGGTGACAATGAGATGCTAATCGGCAAACCTGATAAAACCACCTATACAGCCAACCACCCAAACTACGGCACAGTGGATATGACCACTGGTATCGAAGCGGAGGAGTCAGAGGGTGGGATGTCAAGGCGTTTGAAGAAGCTGATTGGACCACGCTACTACACCTTGAGGATCCGTTTGGGCCTACCAGGAAAGATGGACAGGCCGACTGCAACCACAGGGAAAACTGTCACTGTCTGTGTGCTTCTCCTCTTCATCTTCATCTTTGCTTTCTGCTCGTTCATCATCTTTGGTGAGAACACATTAAATTGAATATTAATTGCTCCTAACTAATTCATATGGATTTAAATTATAGTGTAAACATATATTATTTTTTTTCTTGATTCCACTCATTCCAGGAGCAAGTAGTATTGGTGAGGGTTACTGGTGGGCTTTGCTGCTGTTGATCTTCTTCATCATCGTCATTGCCCTGCTCATGATCATCATCCTCCAGCAGCCAGAGAACCCTAAGCGGCTGCCCTACATGGCACCATGCGTGCCCTTTGTACCTGCTTCAGCCATGCTAGTCAACATCTACCTCATGCTTAAACTCTCAGCCATCACCTGGATCCGATTTTCAATCTGGTGCTTTGTAGGTAAGTGTTCCATCGTTCTTTTGACATGTAACGAAAACCTGTAGGTGTTATGTGTTTTAATATTTTTAATGTGAGATTTTTAAGATAGGAAAGTCTTATTTCAATTTTCTTTCCTGCATCAGTGATATCTGTGTGTGCATGTAGCCCAGCTCGCCACTGTAGTCCGGTTGTTTTGATGGATTTTTTTCTTGTGTATATGTGTGTGTAATGAGTAGGTTTGCTGTTTCCTTGTGACTCATTCAGAGTGGGATGAATTATTTTTGTGTACAGTTTACTTTTTCTCTTTGATTTATAATGTGTGTTCGAGCTCATGAACAGTGCCTAAAGCCCTTGACACACTGTATATGTTCGCATATTGATGTGTATGTGTGTGTGTGTGTGTGTGTGTCCTTTCAGGTATACTCATTTACTTTGGCTATGGTATGTGGAACAGCACACTGGAGATCACAGCCAGGGAGAATGAGGCGCACGCTTCCACCTACCAGCGCTACGACCAGGGTGTGGACGAAGGCTTCTGCGGCTTTGATGACGATTTCTACCCTCCTAACAATGACTCCTGGAGTGCACCAGAGGGGGCATCAGAGCTCACCNGATGACGATTTCTACCCTCCTAACAATGACTCCTGGAGTGCACCAGAGGGGGCATCAGAGCTCACCCCACCCTCGGAGGAAAAGCCCAAAAGTGATGGGATGATGCCAAAAGGTGGAGGCAGGACCGTTGCTAATCACGGCCTCATGGAAGAGGATCCGATGGATTTTTGAAGGGACTGGCTCTGTGTTACCCTGAATGTACTGCCTTGTCTGCTGCCTCGGGGAAGGGAGGGAAACCGTGGTGTGTGCGTGCATCAGTGTGCCTGTATGAGTGCCTGCGTGCGTGTGTGTGTGCATGCCCACTTGCATGTGTGTGCACTTGTTTGTGTGTCTTACCCTTGGGCTAGATAGTTTCTTGGCAGTGAGGCAGTTATTCTTTCACCTATCACTGCCACGCTTGGCTCCTCTCCTCTTGCAGCAAATATGGACGTCAAGGTCATGTCTGTTGTCACAGTTACATGTGAATCACATCCCACGTAAAGTCAGGCCAGATAAGAAAGTGCAGACTTCACAAAAGATAGCATTTTAAACCGTTCACGGGATGGTGTTTATACCTTCACGGGATATATGAGTGAAGAGGGTGATGAGTGGGTTGGCGGGATAAATCAGCTTCTCTCTTCCTGCTTCCTGTTTCATAGACATAGAGGAAAGGATTGCAGCATGCCAAGCCCATGATACTTCCTTTGTCCAGGTCTGACTTTCCCTGCTCCTTGTGTTTTCAACAGGCAGGGAAGCAGCTGCACATACACTCAAATGTATACACAAAAACTTTCTTAATATACTGCTGAATAGCCTCTCTGTCTCTCTTTACCTGCCTCCTCTAAGATCTAGCCCAAGGGCCTTGAGAGTGGGTTGGGAAAAGGGTATTGATGTTTTCTGTCACAAATAGTACTTGGACTTTGCTTGCAATAGTGCCTTCATCTTTGTTGTGTATGTGAGTTTGGATTATGTTTAATTTTGCCTGTATGTGTGTGTGTGTGTGTGTGTGTGTGTATACGTGCAATCAAACTCCACCTTCACATCGATTGTCATATCTGTGTGTGGATATAAAGTGTGTTCTTGAAGTTGTATAACTGTGTATGTGTAGGTATTTGTTTTGTCCCAATTTTCCCTCTGTTTGCCCCAGCATGAAGCTCAAAAATAGCTCATCAGTTTATCTAAAAAAAGAGGAGAGAGAGAGAAGGAGAGAGAGAGAGAGAGAGAGAGAGAGAGAGAGAGAGAGAGAGAGACAAAAGAGAGAGAGAGCAGGTTAAATCCTCATTGACAAACTGCATGGTTAATTGTGATCAATATAATTTTCCGTTTTGTTTTTTCTGTGTTGTCTCTTGATGGATACTGTTTACCCAGTTTCGGAATTAATTCATTTTCAGTTAATTCAATTCAGGAAATTGATTTTTGTCACAATCTAAATGCTGTATATTTTCGTCCAAAAGACAAATTGGAAGTTATTGAGTGAGAATATAATTAGAAAGTGAATTGCAGTTTCATTTTTGAATTGAGTAAACTGAAAACCAATTGACCCAAACCTGTTATTTACCTCCTCTTCAATCTGTTTCCCTTTCTGCTCCTCTCCTCCCTTTTCCACCACTCCTCTGCTCTTCTAGCCTGACTCATTCTTCATCTGTTGCCCCCTCTTGATACCATCAGGCCATGTCAGCAGGGAGTAACAATGGCATGTCACAAACGATAGAGCCGGGATTGGTTTTCAGTCAGGATCAGTTCAAGTCCCACTGCTTGTGGCCTAAAGATTCATTACCGCCTGTTTCACCTCAGGGTGTCTGCTGTCTATCACCTAATTTGTCGCTAAGGCATTTCACTCCTCTCCCTGGACTGGATGGACCTCCCCATCGCCCCTACCTCCTCCCATTTTGTATGTATGCACAGTAGCTAGTGCTGGAATCCCAATCTTGACATGCTAACTATACTGTTGCTTCAGCCTTGAAGATTTTGTGAAAATCAATCAAATCACATCGTGGTCTCAGCGTGCAGGACATGTAAGCTAATGCTGCCAGGGTTAGGGTTTGATTCCATACTTAGTTGTCTACACACATGGCACTGTAAGGAATTTTGGCATACACCAAATAACACGTTTTGTTGAGGGTGGGGGCTCTTCTACAATAACTGCTGCTGTAAGTCCAGACTGTCCTCCTTTTTTGCTACTATTGTGCCCCCTGTTGCTGCATCAGTCCCTTCCAGGGAAGCCTTATTTGTCTAATGCACTAAATCTAAGGATGCCACGCTAAACCCCCACCCTAGTATTGCTCTTCTCACCTCCATATCACTAGGAACCCATTCAGAACTAACCCCTGTTCCTGAATGATTGTGATACACAAAAAAAAAAAAACCAAAAAAAAAAAAAAAAAANAAAAAACAGAGCACATCCTGGCTGAGATCCTGATATTACCCCAAGTCAGCCAGCTGCTTTGCATTCACAGCTCAGCCAAAACACAAAGGGGTTTTGCCATGCCTCTTACAATGGACTGTACAGTTGACTTTCTGTATGATCTGCTCTGTTTGTATGCATATGTATGAGTGTGTGAATGCATGTACTGTAAGTGTGTGTGTGTGTGTGTGTGTGTGTGTGTGTTTCCTGATTGCGCCTCAGTGTGGCTGTCTGGTGAATGTGTAGCATGCCCTCATGCATGAGGCCCACATTGTAAATGTTGTACTTGCATGTGGTGACTGATCACAACGAGACATACTAGAACTCCAAAGCTAACGCAGATGTAGTTCTGATACCTGGGGACCTGATATAGCTCTGAGAGGATTTACTACAACCATTTGGCTACAAAATTTCAGTAAGCTAGGCTTCTTAGCGATGAATTCTTTGCAGTGTTTAGTATTTCACTAAGGCTGTTCAGTTTGAAACCCAAACCTTTCTTAGTTTAGAACTTTATTCTTTGAGAATAAATAAAAATGCTCTGCACTCTCGGCAATCTCGGCCCTCAGGTATGTGGATCACGGATCTGTTTGGAAAAGGAGTAAAACATGTAGCAACTCATGGGTGTGGGGTGACTGCTTTCACCTCCTTCCTCAACCTCTAAGGCCAGGTTTATACTTGACGTTAGTTCTACATAAGCGTCCACTTGCATTTGCGTCGTGAGTAGAGTTGCTCATATGCTCGCTTCCGTACTTAATGTCAATCTGAATATTTCCAGCAGGGGGCAATGTGAGTGAGGGTCAAAACACAAATCACCCTGGAAGACCGTTTTCGCATTCCCCATCGTACACAATCGTACTGGTCTCATACTTGCTTCCATTTGCTCTTACATATGTCCCTATCAATTTGCAGATTGTTGGCTGTGGATAATGTAGGCTATAAAGTTGCTGCTTCTAGTAAAGTCCATGTATTTCTGTTGCTGATGTGTCTTGAAAATGACAATATTGCCCCCACGATTTTTGAAAGTACTGCATCTGTCTGATACGTAACGTAATTGTAGATGATGTGCACAACCAACATTTCAGACGAACACAGGATCCTCATGGCAGTCATTTTGTGCATGCATATGCAGCGCTAAAGTCAACTATAAACCTTGCCTTACAGTATACCATCTCCCTGTATTCTCCTCTTCTCAGCCACACCCTCTGCAAGCCAAAGTCCACAAAATTTGTTTACTTCTCACATACAGGAGGCAGTAGTTTCCATCAAAGTTGACAGGAGAGTTACAACAGAGCTAACTACTTAGCAGTCTGCTAATAAGCTACAAATGTCTGTATAATTTGATTCACAACATGGTGATTCAGCAGTGCAATGATCATGCAATGCAAAATGCAATGATTTAAAAAAAAAAAAATCCTGGTCATCAAGTATTTTATTGAAAGGCCTTCAAAGTATTGTTAGCCAATACTCCAAAAAGTACAACAGATGCATTCATACATCAGCATGGACACGACGTAGTGAAAAGTACAACGTTAAACACAGTAAAAGTACAACGTAAAGGATCTAAAAGAAATATTTTTCTACAGCTGTATCGCTTCCACAGGCCGTCCTCGGGTAGGCATGCATAAAAAGAGAGGGGTGGAGTTATCAGCCTCCATTTTCTGTTTTCAGCCAATCATAAGGAGGCCTGTGAGAAACTGCTAAAATATATTTTTAACAACTGTAGTCTCTCTAGAATGATAAAGCTCATTTATAAATCTTTTTCTTTGATTTTGAAACGGTTGCTCTAGTTGTCAGTAGGACTGTAGAAAGTTTAGGCATAACAGGATGGACTTTAAATAAGAGAAAATACAGAAAAACATGCAGAAACTATTTTAATACAGTTCTAAAAAGGGTAAATAAACTACAAACATGAATAAATCTTGCCATTATTGCTTTAAAAGTCAGCTACTATTTGTTTATTCAGTCTTGGAGAAGGTGTGCCATGTTCTTCCTGTGCTCTGCGTGTCCAGTCAATGTGTGTCGGACGTGTTGAGATGGCTTCTCTTGCAACAACTAGATATTACTTTTCTGTAAATTTTGGTAAAAATCTGTATAATGTAGTTGTTTTTTAATGTTAATTTTAATGGTTTTTTCCATATGTGTGGTTACTTTGCTCCTGGTTGCACTGTTTTTGGTCAGTTGTTGATATTGCTTCCATGCAACAATGAAAGTTATTTATTGCAAATACCAAAAACTGGCTTTCTTCATTTACTGAGCATTTTATGTAGCTGTTAGCCATGATGCTAAACAGACATAAACACATGCACACACATTTTCCTTTACCATCATACTTTAAAGTGGACAGATTTCAGGGTTGCTATTTTCATTTAGAGGGCTATTTTGAAGTCTTTAATAGGCCAAAAAAAAAAAAAAANAAAAAAAAAAAAAGAAAAGAAAAACCCACTGACACACTTACACTCCCTTGCTGCAGCACTGCCGTGCACATGGAGTGAAAACAGGCTAGTTTAAATACTGTCTCTTTAAGGCCCTCTCCCAAAGATCTGCTGTGTTCTAATTGGCCAGACCTGAGCTGGCAACATCCATGGACTATAAAACATAGATGCTAGCCAAATGTTTTTTGAGTGTGTGTATAACAAGGTGTGTTCAAGTGTGTAACATGTTGACATCAACCTGTTATGGAAGACTAGAACTAACCAAAAACCAATTTAGTGGATGCATTTCTTTTGGCGTGAACTCAGGTTTTGCAGTTTCGACAATGTTCAACACATATTCCCTGCAATATCACACTATAGAAATTAAGGAAAACATCAGAAGCATAAAAGTCAGTTTGAGTAGCTGCAAGTCTGAATGTGCTATTGTTAAAAAAAAAAAAAAAAAAAAAATCGAGCTTCACATTTAAATCTAAAAGCATCTTATTATTAAATTTCTGTTGGTTCCATTTTAGGTCAATGATCTCAAGGTTTAGCTTTTTTTATTTGATGGTGTTTTTTTGAAATTATTCCAAATAACTGGCCAGATGTCACTTTCAGATATTGTAGCACAGCTGCAAGGACATTTGCAAATTTCCAGATCTGTTAAAACATTCTGAAATGTCAATAGCAACTGTCACATTTTAGTGTCAGTCACACTGAATCTGCACCAACAAACAAGAATCAGAGAGAAATGCAGCAGTTTAGCTTCAATAAGTGAGGATGCAATAGAAACCACAAGACACACTATTTTTTTTATTACTGTGTATGACTCTCACACTCTCTCGACTGGAAAAAGTTCCTCTAATGCTCTAACATCAGTACTCCTTTATTGCTCTTCCACCTACACAGAAAAACTCACAGCTGAAGGGAAAAAAAGTTCAGCACATTCTGTGAGGGCTGTTGATTGGTATTCTGGGAAAAAGGAAATTGCTAACTGACCCAGAATTGGATAAGGCAATTTGACTGAAGGTGGACCTATCAGAGAAATAATTTAAAACAATATCGCTGCTGAGAGCAACAAAGATCACAGAGTAATAATGTCTTTAGAGTGTCTGAGAGCCTTAAAAAAAAAAAAAAAATGCTTTTCTGTTAAAGCTACAATCATGCAGTGCTCAAAGTATTACAATAAAACCACTTAAAGCCAACAATGGAGGACAGTTTGGTCCCACATTACCCTCCCACCAGCCTCCTGCGGATGGAATGGCTTCATTTCTGGAACAGCATCGTATTGCAGGGAATATATACACACATACACATGCACACACAGGCGCTGACGCAAATATACACAATGTGTTTAAGATGTGAAGAAACAGTTGTGTGTTGATAAGTCATAGTGATGATTGTGCATATTGTTAGTAATGTATCATAAAATATCTATGATGTGACTTAGTGACCTTGATCTGGGTAGAAGAGTAATTTCTTCACATCTTCCTCTCATGCACTATGACAATGTGTGTGTGTGTAGGGGAGTGTATCTGTGAGGGAGTGTGTTTTTGGAACAGGCTCTTCTGTGCTAATCTGACTCAGGGTTACTGAGTCACATCCTCACCGATATGACAGATATGTGACAGTTTTTGTCTCATTGTCCTTATCTTATACTGCATTTTCACACAAACACACACACAGACGGTCTGTGTCGTGCGTGTAATTCTCACAGGCGTTTTCAAATGAGAATAACTAAGATCTGAGCATAGGTACTCGAGTTAGACTCAAGACATCCAGACAGTTTTAATTTTTATTTTTATTATAGAAAAGTAGACAATAGCAAATCAGCAAAACAATAAATAACCATATCTAACACAGCTTTAATACAGATCTGACATTTGAAAATATCAGATTCCACCTGTGTTCAGAATTATTTTGAGATATGAAACATTCAAGTCATCACATTCTTTAAAGAGAAGCTAAACTTTGAAATTTGTATTTTACACGAGCTCTTACAAAATACTGTAGTTGAACAGCTGTTTATAAAGCTTCTCCACATAAAGAAATGCAATTAAAATGTCAAATAAAATGTTGTAATTCCACAAGATGACCTGCTTTTTATAATTCAGTCATTATTTGAACTTTGGACAAAAGCAAGTTAGTCACAGAACAGTTTGCAAGATAACACTGGATTATGAAATGTTTGTTTCACTGGATGAAAATGAACATGTCGCCTTTAATGAGCGCTACTTTAATGGTACGTGACTTGCCCAAAATAAAAGTCAGAGCACATGCAGCAGTTGGTGCTAATACGGTGGTGGATAAAGTCTGGCATATTTTCCAAAAACAGCATCAATTCTGTAAAACTTGCTTTCTCATCACTCTGTACTCATAGCAAAAACAGTGTGACTTAAAAATAAAACAGATTTGGCTTTCGAGGAAGCCAAGCGGTTTACAATACTGTTAAAAAAAAAAAAATCAGTGTACATAATCTTACAAAACAATGTTAATGAAGACATTTGCATTATAAATCATAACACCCTGCTCTTATCAAAACAACAGATCATGATAATATTCATTAAAGGAAATGTATTTTTTCGACAAAAGCACTCATTAAACTTCATCTCTACCTACATCTAAATTGAAAAATAGAAGTAATATCAAAGCTCATTAGCGTAGTCCCCAAGGCTGTGGTGATTAGGAGCCCAAGCTGATGTGCAAGCAGTTATTCATGGAGACTTACTATTGTGCAACAGTGGGGTGAGTCCACACCACACCCAAAACAAGTAGACTGAGAAATGAGCTCTGTGACACAAAAAACACTCCGTGGTGTGATGAAAAAAAAAGAGCTCCAATAAAAACAGTCTTTGTTCTCTGTGTTTGTGTGAATTCTCGTTTTATTCATGTTTGTTTGCTCATTCACAAATGAGTCTGTCTAAGTGTGTGTCACCCTCTTTCCTGTACAAATCTACATGTGATTGATTGTGTGGATTGACAGTGTGTCCTTACATCGCAGAATCAGTGTCTCTATATACATACAGTACTACAGTCCCCCTACACATCCACTTTGGTTGCGATATCTCTCCAGGCTCAGACGTGGGCGCTCTTGGCGTGATTGGTGGAGGAGGCGGTCTGCGGGTTGCCCCCTCCCTGTTTGGAATAGTAGAAGCGGTTGTTGTCGTGGTAGGAGAGGGATGAAGACTCTGCAGAGCAACATGTGACGAGAGACCCGCCCAGCAGGGAGAAGGCGGTGCCCACCCAGCCCACGTAGAGGGAGAAACCGAACGACATGAGGCCTTGTTCCTGGTGGGCTCCGATGGGAAACCAGACAGTACACACCATCCCACAAAGAGCTGAGGAGAGCACACGAGAGGTCAGGTTGACTTTGGATGCAAAATGACGTACAGATGGTATATTAGTTAATAATTCAATATGTTCATTCTGAGAGAATGAACCACATTTCCAATCAGGTTATGTAATAATGTTTGGGATGCAAGATGGTGCAAATTAATGCAAACAATATGGATGGAAGAAGGACTCACTTAAGTAAAAATATTAATATCACACTGGAAAACAAAACTCAATGACAAGTAAAATCACTTCATTCAAATTCTATTTAAGTAAATAAGAAAATATACTAAAACATTAAAATAAGAGTACTCATTGTGAAGAATAGTCCCTGTCAGAGTGTATCTGGTGCATGTTAATGGATCAATAATCAGAATTCCCCAAACTGGAGATATGAGTATTTCAGCTTTTAGTGTAATAACCCATGTATCTCCAATTTGGAGAATTTTGAATAAAATGTTGAAAATTCTGCAATGAAATAATAAAAATCCTGACTGGTTACTGTATGATACAAGTTTTTTAAATCCAAAAACCTCATAACGTTACATTTTTCTCTAAAATCAAGTGGAGAATAAGAAAAGTTTCTCCCAAAATGTAAGTGAAGTGCAAGTACATTGACATTGTAATGGTATAATTCTACTAGGGATGCAAAATTGCACAACTGAAAATCTTTTATCATACACACACACACATACATAAGTTGAAATCAAGATTGAGAGACTAATTGTCATATTCTGTTCTTTGTTCACAGTTTAGATTCACTGGAAAAATGGATCTAAGAAAGAAATCTACATTACTCACACAAACATTTAGTTTGTATGGCTACAACTTTGTAATGTATTCTTCAATTATCAGAATTTTACATTTATAAAGCAAGAGCAGATGAAGCCTTTAGATACAGGGCTGTTATGGTTATGGCATATTTTAGATTCCAGAAAAACATTAGAGAGCAGCAAAAATTCATGGTGTTACATAAACTTGGTGCTGAACTACAGAAGAAGAGCTTAGCCTGTAAGACCAATGCAAATATGAAACTCTCTGTACAGCTGACAAAGACACATCTTATACCTTGGCTTCTTGCCTGTATGGGACTACCACAGAGGCTAATAAACTATAACAAAATGAAATCCTTTTAGCATGGCTACAATTTGAACATTACAATGCCAGAATGGGGAAAATCCAATTCAGAAACAAAGTGTGAATTGAAAGCTCCCCAGCAGATGCTTCACAGGGCACAATAAACAAAAATAAAGTCTGGCTCAAAATAATTGTTGCTTGTAAGCTTTTGCTGCCAGAATGGAAGCAATGATAAGCAATATAAGTGTATTTTTACTCTGCACACAGGCAAACAGAAAAACCTCATACAAAACATCCTCCACTTAACATGACAAAATAGAAAATTTATTAAAGGAGGGAAGGCTTTAGCTCTTTTGCATGGAAGTATATTGCTATATATTGAGGTTTGGATGTGCTGGATATATTGTAAATAAGTGTTGGAAAATGTTTTCCAATGAATGACGTTGGAGGTGGAAAAATGAAATGATGGTCACAGGTGCTGAAAATATTATTTGAGGGACAAAGGCGTTGGAAAATGCTGCGGCGACAATAAAAATATTTATAAGCATAGTAAATTGGTCAGTTCAGGGAATGAGTTTCCATGTGGTGCAGGACAAGGCAGGGTGTGGATGAGAGTAGGTGGAGGAGAGGAATGTGATGGGATCTACGGGGGAAGAGTTGAACAGAATGAAATCGTATAAGTGTGCATGTGATGTGTGCACCCCAGGGAGGAAACCACTCATATTATGCATCCTCTACTTTCAGCAGCTCATTAGCTCTTGAAGGTGGGGTTAAGAGAGGTCACTGTCAGGATGAGAAGGATGTTTTTTGTGCACGAGTGTAAAACTATTTTCTCACACCATAGCATTCAGTCTTTGTTCACTAGAGAGTTTTTGCTGTGACTAAAGTTCAGTCTCTTACCCATTATGAGAATGAGCACTCCTCCCAGGATGGAGCGCTTGTCCTTGGAGCTCTGGGGCTCGTTGCCCAGGCTGATACAGGGCATGGACATGAGGATCAATCCCACTGCTGGAAGCCCCAGAATCGAACCTATGATCATCAAGGCACGAGTCGTCTGGATGTATGCTGCAGAAACACATATGGTATTATTAATAAGAGAAAAGAAAGCCAAACTTCAACCAGGAATTTCTCCTTAAGTTTGTAATAACGCAGAACTGGTACCTATTTAAGTCAAAATGAAAATATTTTGTAAATAAAATTTGAATTATAAGGACTGTTAGCTCAAAACAACTTATTTAAAGTGAAAGTGCTGCTGATGTACAGAGATCAGTCTTACCTGGCAGGTCCAGGATCTGCGTGAGGGAGACGCAGTGGTACAATCCTGTGGAAATTACGCAGTCCGCCCACGGTCCCTTGGCCCCCAACTCATCCATCTTCTTGCAGGTGTTCATACCGTATTTACATGTGGTCACCCAGTCATTGGTGGCAGTAGCGATGATGATGCCCAGCCAGCCGAGGAAGCTCATCAGAAAGCCGCTCAGTTGGAGACACGAGTTCGCCATGGCGCAAACGGTGCGTAAAGACCACTTATAGCGGGGTCGAAACCGATAAAACCACCAAAACAAAAGTGAGAAGTTTATCTAAAGAGCCAAAATGTGGAATATAAATGACAAGTAAAGTTAGAATTTGATATTCCACCGCAAAAGTAAATCCAATACCAGCGTACACTATCCCTCCTAGTTCAACAATTCCATCAACTGAGCTCTGCAGCGCACTTAAAAAGAATGAAATTTTCACTTCATCAAAGGTTTTATAGGGGAAAATTCACCAGTGGGAAAAAAAAACTACCCTGAAACTTTTAACCAATCAGATTCTCTGCCTGCTAGAGCGGAAAAACATGCATCCTCCACTTTCATTGTTTCTCCAAACTTTTGGTGTGTACTGCCCCTTTCTTGAACCGAAGAATACCAATTGTCCATGCAAAACTCAGATTGAGAACGTGGGGTGGTTGTGAATTTAATTGGAATTTGCTGCCATCTAGCGGCCATAATTAAATTCCCTCCATTCTACATAAGTACACCACCGCAAAAATAATAATTCAGCTGATACAGTTGTGGAATAAGAATGAGGCTCTATGTACCTTTATGCCACCGTTTCTACTTCTAACTTTGTAACTCGGTATATAACATAGCAGCAACTGAGTATATAACTAAATAACTAGAGCTGGACAGTGAAAAAATGTCATGATACACTCTGTAATTGTACTTGTGTAAATTGAAAAGGAAGTCAAAAATAGTGAAATTACATTGTTATTTTGCTGGAAGCCCCTGAACCACTGCGTTGAATTCAAAATCACCAACAGGGGGCGATATAATACAACAGTGTCTTATATGTCCACAGGGTCTGCCGTTGACATTCAGACACTGTAGGACATATCCTTCCTTCTGCCCTTGCTGGATGAAGTTAAGTAAGTCCTCCATTGTGCACACATCACGTCAGAAATGTGGCAATAGAATAACAATCAGACTAAGAGGAAGACACAGAAAATGGTGACTTAAGCTATTTCCACAAGGTCACTAACTGTAATGGCACATTTGGCGTTCATGATCGACTTCTTCTGGTCATGTACTAGTCACCATTTACACCACCTGATAAAAGTGCACTGATTCAGATCAGTTCTGATTTTTATGCTCATACCTGGCATGGGTAGTAGAGAAGAATTGAGATGTGAACCAGATATCTGTGAAGGTGCCTTTTATCTAAACACGCTGATTTTCAGGTCATTGTTATTCATCTGGCGTACCTCTAATTTTACAGCTCTCACTTGCGTTATCCAAAAGGGTTTTAGTTACCTATATATCTCACATATCATTAAGGTGGGTTGTCTAAAAGTTTTTGGAGTAATGGGGACAAACTGCCGCAGAAAAACAAAGTGTCACAGTTTTGTTGCAGTGGTGGTGTGCTGTTAATACAAATTCAGTGCTCCCATGCAGCTGCTTCAAACTGAAAGACTTCCAGTGAAGATAATTGATTATGGCTTTTACTGTGAAGCAGTTGCTATTGAGTTATAGTTACAGATCCAAAAGTTGGCCAAAACCTTTATATATATCTATATATCTATATAGATATAGATATATAGATATATATATATAATTTATATATATAATTTCACAGCCAATGAGTTTTACACAAATGACCTGCTTAGAGGGGGCAAGCTGCAGGCACTTACTGCAGATTAGGCAATCTTAAAGTTTCAACCCACATAATCGAGCTACAGGCCCAGCCTGCAATGATTTACATCAACCCCAGCTCACCTTGCAGCTTGAAAGATGACTGTAATGCATGTCAGATTTATAGCTTTCAGCTTCTTTAAAAATAAGCCACAAAAAAAAAAAAAAAAAAAAAGATAGGTAGAAATTCAACACTAGCCATCAAGTGCTGCCACATTTCCACAATAAGACACTGTCACTTCTGGCTGAAAGTACTAGATAAAAGCACTTTGAGCTGCTTCCTTGTATGAAAGATGCCATACAAATAAGATTATTATTATTTTTTTTAAAAAATGCACTATAGATCATTGGAGTAAATGGTTAGAGCCAGTCAACCATGTAAACAGGGTGAGACCTTGTCAGGCTCACTGTTATTCTGTGTTTCTTTACATGAATGTGGTAGATATAAATGCTGCTGTGGTATTGAATGAAAGCACAGGGCTACTGAGGGCATCAAAAACAACATCAAGGAAAAAAAATACAATGATTACATTTGCATTAAATAATGACAGAGAGAAGGAAAGTGAAACAGTCACGCAATAAAAGCAGACAGAGTGAGCACACCATATCACCCTATAATTCCCAAAGCAGTTTGTCTGATACAGGAGGAGTGAGGCAGCAAGGAAATGGGAATATTATGCTAATAGAGTGAGGATCACAACGGTGATGCTGATAGGGAGGGATGATGGGGATTTTAGCCCTCCTGGGGAGGGAACAACGGGCAGCGGGCCATGTTTGATGTGTGTATGTGTGAGTTTGTGGATCACCTGAACACAGGGGGGAGTGAGAGACAGGAAGTATTAGAAAGTAACTCTTCCTCTACCCTTCATGGTGTCAGAGATGTCAGTCAGGCTGTTGAAAAAAGATGAGGAGGGATGACACTTTGTATCCACAAACGTGGACTAGTAATCCAGTCCAGAGGTGGGGAGTCAGGAGTAGGAATGAGTTATGAGCAGGGAGGTGAAGAGGAGCAATGACAGAGCGACTGGGCGAAGAAGGGCACCTTTTTTAGGCCAGCCCACTGTGATGGAGTGGCAGCCATACTGGATGAGTCATTCCAGCCTTGATGAGTGATGGGTACTTTTTAAAATATTTGTCAAGTCACATTCTATAATTAACAGAGGCAAAGCTGAGGAGAGGCAGATCACTTCACATGCTGATGCTACTATAACTGATGGATTCAGTGGCAAATTGCTCCACAATTAATCGATTAAAAAAAAAAAAAAATGCATGTAAAGAAGAGCACGAATATTCTTGGGCATCACATTTCAGAACATCTTCAAATGAACCTACAATTTCTATTTCCTGATATACCCTCAAAATTATTGTTTTTCATCATTCAAAATTCGAAAATCAATTGAAGTTGCAGCCTCTGGTCCTTTCTTTCCACAGTGGCAGCCTCTTGTGAGTAAGGCACTCATTTAACAGCACATGGCTGACAAGGTAATACTACTACTGTATAGGTGTAATTCTCAGTAAAGGTAAATTATGTTTCACTGTGTCATGCAAAATTGCAACCTTTGCATGAGGGAAATTTCAGCATGGTTTTTCTGCTGATATTTCAGTATCTGAATGTAAAGTATTGTTGCACAGATGAGCAGCCTGTGTAAATAAAAGCTTTTCTTGCAAATGTGCTGTACTTAATCTCACAGCTCATGTTTCTGCAGACCCAATGTGACTGTGTCTTGGTCAAGCTGGTGCAAACGATGCTAGTGTTAACATGAATCTCTTATTCATGTTATTCAATCTCTTGTGTGGATATGATTAACATGGATTATGCTTACATCTTCTTTCTTGCAGATTGTCATGCATATTACTTCTGTCTATACCATATGTTTGATTTGCATGCATGCAATGCCTGGCTCTGTATGTAAACCCGTTCACAAATGCTGCATTGGGGAGTATTTTGTGTTATATCACCTATATAGCAAGAGTAAGGAAACAGAAGTTGTGTTCATCAAATAAAGTTTATGACAAACGATCCTCCCTCTATATACACTTTGCAGAGTGATGGGTCCTCTGAGAAACGAATGAGTATGGATATTTCAGTATTCATTTAACTTGTGCTTGTGTTTATGTGAGTATGGTGAGGAGTTTGTGTTGGAATAAGATGTGCTGGATAAAATCAACGCGTTGCAGCAGAGAAGCTGCACAAAAGCTGCCGCAGTCTGCAAGATTTTTGTTGGCTTGTCTGGCCTTGCTGGTCAATACGTTGCCTCAGTTAGGTGAAAAATAAAGTGGAGTTTATTAAGCTTTGTGTGTGTGGAGGGAGACTACCAGCAATTATCTTGTCACTTGTCAATCCTTCGCGATTCAATGGGCCTTCAGCTGGATGTAGGCCGTGGAACACTCCTGGATTATAGATATTTAATCTATTACAGCTATTTTTGAGGGCTTTAAAGTGAGTCCAAAATTCCTAGTAGCACTGCTGCTCCCAGTTCTTCTTTAACTTTTTTATTATGTTAAAATAGATAACAGAGAGGCCAGAAGGTCATTGTTTCAAATCTGGCTGGGGCCTTTCCTCTAGTTTGCTCTGGTTTCCTTCCTCTGAAGACATGCATCTTAAAAAACTCCAAATTTCCCACTGATATGAGTGTGCATGGCTTTGTTTCCATATGTTAGCATTGTGATCTGTCCTGTGCATACCATCCTGTCCAGTCCCTCCGTGACCTTCACAGGATAAGCAGGCAAGCAGGCACAGAGAATGGATGGACAGATCCGACCGTTAAGTTTTACTTGAATACCAGCAAACGTCTAAGTTTCCAAACTGTGGATGTCACTCTCTGAAACTAAACCTTTCAAAAATGCTCACATCTGACTAGTGACTGAAGGGTGCTTTATGGTGCTGCACTGATCTCTTTTGTTTCAGACTGTACTGTAGATGACAGAACAGACGGAGCGTGCTGCCGCAGTGGGGTCCCAGTCACAAATTGATTTGTGTCTCCAAATCATCCAAATCTGCAGTGTAGCAGCCATCACTCACCACTAACTGTGTTGGCCATTAGTATCAATTAATCTCAGCAAACACTCTTGGCCATTACGCTCAATACATCACCACAAGCATCACTAACTATATAGTGCACAGAGCATAACAGTCCCTTTGCTCTGTGGGAGAAGATGAGACGTGCCATTTCCCATTGGTTAAGTGGGAGAGAAAGAGAGTTACAGCCAGAGACAGAGAAGGGGGAGACAGACATGGCGAGGATTAAGGACAGCAAGAGGAAGAAGGTGATATATTCCTCATTGAGGCACTCTGGAACTGAGGACCGCAGCCTCTGTCAACACAGTAAATATATTCCTGGTATTTGTCATAATAGTTCATTAGTGATTTACACGGGAAGCAAAGGTGAGGAGAGCGGAGTGGAAAATGCGTTTTGCTTCCCAAAATCTGTACTCCCATACATAAATCTCACCAAGGGTTGGCACCGAAACACATAAAGAACTTCCATTAAACCTTAACCCTCCATCCATCCCTCTCTTTTCTCTTTCTAGCCCCATCCCTTTCTCTTTCTCTCCATTCAACATTTTCCAACTGCTTAAATTAGCCCCCCTCATCATCCTGCTCTTTATAATCCTCCTCCCCTTCCCCTTTCTCCTCTGTTGTCACCCAGGAATAGAATAATCTATTGCTCTTTACATGGTGGTCTGTGCATTATCTAATATAGAAGATGGGGAAGTGTTGGTCAGAGAGAAAGAGAGAGAGAGAAAGACAGATGGAGAGATATAGCGAGAGGGAGACATGCCACTAACTCATATATCATCTTGATGAGGGGCTCTGCAGCACTGGACTTGGCTGGATTTGGGCCATATGGATGCCATACTGTAGGGCTGCATTAGACTCCTGAGAGACAGACAGGTGTGTAATAGATTGTGATGCCTTGGTAGACAGACACTCAGTTACTTCCTATATCTCTGCAAAATCTGTGCGAATCAACTGGAATTTAAGAAGGAGCAATCGACATTTTTTTACTGCTGACACGTTGATACACCCCAGAATCGTCTTGTAGGTGAATTTCATTATTTATTTTTTCAGATTAGATCAACTATAATGGTCTGGAGTCAATGACTCAGGAAGATCATTACTTATCCAACCAACTCAGGCAGTATATACCTGCTATTCGTCAATTACCAGCTGACAGACAGCTGCATGGAAACAGGGTCACGCCAAAGCCTCAGCCTCAGCCTGCTTCCCTGTGTGTATTAGGCTAAACCTCCTTCCTGTTACCCCATTACCCCCGTCTCACTCTCTCCAGGGAGCGCGGAAGAGATTGAGTCCTCCATTGTTTCTGCTAATGCGGTTTAGCTGCTTGTCAAAATGGCAGTTGGGAACAGCTCCAGTTTTAACCAGCAGGCTGTCTCACCATTACTGTACATGCATGTGTGTGTGGTAGCATGCACATACAGTGTGTGTGTGCATATGAAGTGTTTGTGCACATGCATCTGTTTGAAATATTTCATCTTTCTTCATTCTGTCCACCTTCTTATCGATGTTTTCTTGTGATGGCTTGTTATGTGACCTCTGCCTCTGTTCTCCTGCTCCTCTCTGAGTACCTAAATGTATTGCTTTTTCTCTAACTGCTCTTCCCACCATGACACACATATACAAAACCATAGAAATGCTTGTAAATGTATTTATCTCCTATCTGCCTTTTGCTGCCTGTCTGCCACATTGCTTTCCCTCCATCCCCCTTAAATAAACCAATTTAATCATGGAAGCTTCTTTGCCCTTGTGTATATGTGCATGTGTGTGTGCGTGCGTTTGCTTGTCTGTGCCTAGAAATGAAATTGTGTGTCTCTGTGTGTGTCCATGAGAGATACCAAGAGATTCCTACAGGTGCGTGTGTGCACATCCACCTGTTCTACTCTCGGTGCTGGTTCAGTGATGCCCTGCATACTCATCCAAAATCTGTGTGACCTTGCCAGTCAGCCAGTCATTCAGCTATGGCGAGGCATCTAATATACCTGCCCTTATGTGTAGGTGTGCGTGTGAGTTTGTGGGTACATGTAGTGAATAATCTTTTCTCCTCCTTCCTCTTTTATTTGTTGCCTAAACTGTAACCAACAGCTGCAAAGCAAATATGACCCCAATTTGTCCCCCAAGTTCAGCTGATTAGCATCTAATTGGGCCTTTAATCCTAATGACTTTTTCCACCCCACACTAAAATCAAATTGGCTCTGTCAGCCGGCTAATGTCATTAATGCAAGTAGCCAGTTTGCTTCAGGCCTGTCCTGAGGAGGTGAAGTAAGCGTCAGATCTTCAAATGTACACTATTTAAATTTAGAGGGCTGCCCCTTGATCACAGGACGAGCTGAGAATATCTGTGCAGCTAAAATTAAAATGCTTGTTACTGCCATTAAAAATTTCCTGCAGCATTTTACAGGTTATTCAATAATTGCGCTGGGTTACACCAAGATATAAACAAATAGAGAAAAGAAAAACACACACGTATAATCACCATTATGCGAGATGGACCAGGCTCAAGGCAAATACTTCACAAAGCAGCTAGGAGCTGCTATGCTGTAATTTCAGATGGCCTCATGTCGCATCAGTCACTTTTGTATCCACAGCAGCTATGAGTGCTTGTTTAAGCTCACTCTCTCTATACTCAAGAAGTTCTCTAAACTTCCTGTCTCCCGTGGAGGGACACTGAGCTAAATTCATTTCTATAAAGAAGCGATCTGGCTCAGAGCCCTGATCTGGAAAATCCTAGCAGTGTCTCCATCATCCTAATATTAAAATGGCCTGCATCCCTGGCTGGCACGCCCAGGGCCATTTGTCACACACACATCATCTCATGTGAGAGTGGATTTGACATCGGTCCACCAGGGAAGACAGATGACATATTTCACTACACCTTTATACAATTGTAAAGGCCTGTCTGTCAAGCCACTGTGGACAAAAAGATTGAGTAAAAGTCCACTTGGTCAAGGCGAATGAGAATAAAGTGAGAACTATATTAAATCTCTCTTTTCTTGGTCTCTCTATATTTTAGTCACCACCATCTTACTTTCACCATTTCTGGTATACGCAGAGCAAGCACCACCACTTCATTTTGCAGCACTTGGCTCAAAAGTCACTGCATGTGGATGTTGGATGAGTTCTAGATTAAGGCTCCAAGTCTGAAATGAATCATTTTCCTTGTCTTAAAAAATGCTTTAATGCACCATATCAATTAGCTGGCTGGCCAAATACTGTACTTTGGCTTTGCTCGGGAATATGAATGTATGTCATGAGGTGGCCACAGGTTGAGGACTCAAATGCAGACCAAGAGACAAAGTAAATGAACATTCTTTACTTGAAAGAAAGAAACAAAAATACAGAGTAGGATAATGGTAACCAGTCAAGTTCTATGGAGGTGGCAGGAAATCAGTGGTCAAACAGCAGGAATCAGAAAGACAGAT
The DNA here is from genome assembly GCA_014773175.1 of Lucifuga dentata. NCBI lineage: Eukaryota > Metazoa > Chordata > Actinopteri > Ophidiiformes > Bythitidae > Lucifuga > Lucifuga dentata. The sequence continues at coordinate 57,431 of VXCM01000539.1, forward strand.
AGGCTAGGCAAACAAAACCAAAAAGGGCTGAGGTAGGGAATCAGAAAAGTGGAAAGCAGGCTGAGGTCAGGATTCATATACAGGTAACAACAGGCAGGTAAACAGGTAAGTAGCAGAACGATTGACCAAGATTATCAAGATGATCAGGAGCAAAGGAAACTGGATGGTATATATTAGCACATGACTGATTATGGAATTGTCTGTGCAGAGGGGCACAAATACTGTCTAAACCATATATATATATATATGTATATATTACACCATCTGAACATTTACACATTTACTAAACAACTGGGACTATAGCCAAGATTGAACAGGACATGATGTGAAGTATGCATATGCTTGCACACACAGGTGCTGCACAAGCGGTGTTACTCACCGCACTCGCTTGCATACTTTATGCCAATCTGGACGAATAAGTACTACATCCACTCAGGGGAAATGTGAGGGTCAAAACCTCATCCCCTGGTTGGCAGCAGAACACCTTAAAAACAGATTTTGCCTCCCAGTGTAAACAAAGATGGAGACAAAGGTGACTTCTGGCAGGCATGTTTGTCATTGTGGAGCAGTGATCTTCTCCTTGAAACTTTTAGCCATTTTTTTTGGTTGTCTATGTTATTGAGCTCTTGACATCTCTTGACAAAAGTTTCACTTTTGTTGGTATGGTATTTGTTGGTAGAAGCATATTTTCTGATATGCACAAGCAGGATATACGTGGCATGTATGCATAGTTAACAAGTGTGATCTTGGTCTTAGAATTCCAATATGTCTCATGAGAAATTGTTATCAGTAATTTAAAAAAAAAACAGCTTGAATGCACCCAAACAAATGATATAAGTTGAGACTTTCCCTGACTATTTGTATGTGAATGAACTGCAAGAATATTTACTAAATAAAGTTAAATTAGGTATCATCTAACACAAACTATTTTTTTTTTTTTTTTTTTTGCAACAGAAGATATAAAAAGTGAAATGGTGCATAATAATTAACAGCCAAAGTGTAATGACCCTGGAGGATTTGAAACTGGCATTGTTGTGCCTGGCGTACAGCCGACATAACTCTTGTCTTGTTATTGTTCAACTCAATTTCCTTTCTTTCCTTCTTGGTTTCTGTCTTATTCCTCCTTCCTGAAGGCTGAGATAACTGCTGGAGGTGACTAAGCGACACGGGAGCTGGTGAGGAGGCAGAAAAGGAGCAGAGGACGAGTTGTCTTAAAGGGAGTAATAGATAGACGGGAGGAGATCGGGGGAGGGCTGCAGAGTGAACAGTGAATTGTCTGAATCAGGACTTCTCAAGGCTTCTCAAGGACTTCTCTAATTCACAGTTTGATTGTGGCATGAGGGCTCTCACAGGAAGAAGAGATGAATGGAGAGAAGGAGGGGAGCAATCTGATATTTTGGGGAGGGGAGATGGATTAGTATCTGAAACATCGGCCCTGCTGTTTTGCATATCAAGAGAAAGCAGCTTGGGTGATACTCATTGCTCCTCTGTCATGAAAGTGTTTGAAGAGATGTCCAGTGTTGACAATTAATGAGACGAGCGTGGAGTGTCCAACACAGGAGATTGATGTTGGATATTCAAGCTAGCAGTTGATAAATCAAGTCTCAAGCTGGCAGTTTGAACCGCATAAATTAACAAATGGCTGTAAAATAAACATTTGTCAGTCAAAGCAGCACACCTGTTACAAAAACACTCTCCGAGCGGCCAAAGACGCAAACACTGACCCATCATCAAACAAATCAATAGTCTTCACTGTTTTAAGGTGCTGCAGCAACTTTATTGATTGTAAAACAACAGAAGCCTAATTGTCTCTTCAATTTGCAGTGTGTTTAAGTCTGAAGAGGATTGTGCGCTTATCAGCACTGAGCCAGGTGCCAGGAAATGGCTGGAGACACACCGAGCCACTCTCCAACATATGGGCGGACACATATGCACAAAGACGCATGCATGTCTGTGCACACTCCTACACATATGTACGCTTACATGTTTCGACATGCAGCACACATAGAAACACTAATACACATGCACATAAACCCCACAGCCTGTTTCATCTGTCCAGTCATGCGTGTGTATGTGCATGTGTGTTTGTATACCTCAAAGCCTGGTGCCACAGCCCATCACTCCACTCACTCCGCATCCCTAAGCTGCGAGCGGCAGAAGAAAAGGGATTTGTGCGTTCGCTGCCGCCTGCTGAAATGACTGCGATGGCTTGGCAACTTCTGCTCATGTGGGATTTAAGTGGCTGAGAAATTTGAGGACAGTTTTTACTCCTCTGATTCAATTCACTGACTGATCTGTCTTTGCCAAATTTAATACGTGAATGTAAGATTTAAAACCTCAGGGGCCAAAACGCTCTGAAGTCTTCCTTTTCAGTGGGTTGTAATAAAAAGTGTCACGGTGAGGAAAATACTCTCCATAGCCCTACAGGTGCAATGTATATTCATATATCACAAACTGTGCACACCCAGCCAATCTATAGAGACTGAAATCACAAATGTTTAACACAATGTACTTGCAAAGCAATTCCACAATGGATGTAATCACTTATAGCTGCAGAAATTTATTATAAATTTTCCCTAAATCTGCCCAAAGTGTCAGCTCCAGCGGTTTTCTTTTACTTATCCCTAAGCCAGGACCGGCTTAGACCTGATAAGAGGAGCTAGCTTGGGGTCATCAGCTGCTTATATGCCTGATTATATAGAGTGTGTGTGCATATATGGATGTATTCCCCCTTCCATTTCAATGTGATATGTGCATGTATGAGTGTCTACCTTCATTATGTGCCAACACATGCATAAGTACTGTGTGTTTTGTCAGCAGTGCTGATATGGGCCATAGGTAATAGAGTGGACTTGAGGTCTCTTTGCTGTATATGAGATTCTTCTCTGGCCACATTCAGAAACCAATCCTATATCCTATACACTGTATCTGTACCCACACCTGCAGATACAGTTGAGAAAATAAATATTATTACAGCTGCTTATATGCTAAAATGAGTGTAAGGCTTGCAGCTGAATTTGAATACCCCCAAAGCAGAAGCAGAGACAACAAATCAGTGTGTACTAATTTAGTGGGCATGGTCAAACTCACACCAATAGGCAGAGGTCAAAAACATGGATAGGAAAACGTACCAGGCAAACAATGCAGACAAGGAGCAGTCTGAGGTAAGGCCAATAAACAGAGAAAAGTCTGAAAATCCACAGGAATACCAGAAAGCAAAAAGTAGACAGACTGGAAAGCTAGAGCGCAAGAAAACAAGACAATCTGGCAACGAGCAAACACAGGAGTATACACTGTATACATACAGTATATATATATATATATATATACTACAACTAATGACAGAGTGGATTTGGCTGAAGGGCGGAGACATGAACAGGTGACCAGGAGCAACGAGAAGGATGAAGGGTGACTGGTGGACAGGATGGGAGAGACGAGGTCTGAAATGACCATGTCACTCCCAGTGTTCTGAAACAATCAATTTATATTGGAAATGGTTGAAATTGGCAGACTGTTAGAAAATAAGTCAATGGAGGAGAGGAGAGGAGAGGAGAGGAGATGTTTTCATAATCTAATGAGGAGGAGAATTTCAGGACATGCAAAGAAAAGCTATAAGGAAGTGGCTTTTAGATGATTTAGTTTCCATTTGATAGTTTTTCCAGTATAAGTAGATGTTTGTGTTTTTTTTTTTTAATACTGCACTTATAAATCTTGGCACTTGCATTATCAGGATTATTTACGGTGAAAGTTTGCCTGAGACTAAATGTGTTGTTTTTCTGGGATGACACTACTCAAGGTGTAATGAGGTCTGAACCATACTCCCTCTGTGCTGGGCTGAAACTAGTTTCCTGCTTGACATCATAACGCTGGACATAAATTATAGAAAACACAGCGGACCAAAGGCAAAGCAACACAAGTTCATGAAACGAGGATCATCAGATATGAGAGATTAAAATTGAAAATTTAATAAATCCAGAGTGAAAGTATCTCTGACAATTTCCTGCAGAAATTACTTTATATTCTTTACAGCTCCTCTCTTTGATGTTAGATTTTCCATGTCAAAATTATTGATTTCTTTATTCCCGACTGTGAATCTGGTCCAACATGAGCAAACCCTCATGAATGAAACATGAAGAATTTCTGAGTGTACAGTTCCAACACACCTGCGCGCATTTATCTAAATGCTGCTCTGCCAGACAATCCTATTTAGATAACAAACAATTCTTCCTGCAGTGTTGGGTGCAATTCCCAAATTAGATGTACAGGCTATATGTCACGTTTCCTGTTAGACGCAACTTTTATCTGTTGGGATCAGTGTTTTCCTGCCTGCCTGACTGAGTAAATTCACACACAGAAAATCAATAAAGGCTAAGTTCATTATCATGTGAAACAAATGCGCCTGGCAGGCCATTATTCTGTGTCTCACTGCAATGGTAAAAAGACATAAACATTTTCCATATGGCTCAATTCCTTCTTTGATTATGGCTTTATTGATGTCCAAGGTAAAAAGCCATGATATTGGTTTTCAAAGTGTTAAACATGAATTATTCCAAATGCTGACCTTGACTCAGACATTAGTATTGATCTCAGAGATATATGTGATGAATTTGTTTTGTCATGTATGGACTGGTATTTGCTCCCGTCAGATCAATATTCATTACTTGTCACTTTGGAGGCTAATTATGAATGCTTGTAATTAATGTGGTGCTCCTATGATGAATGATTATCATTGTGCAGGGTGGCGCCTCGTGCCGGTAGCAACTGCAGTTTACAATATAATTTGTCCTCTGAGCCGTGGGTGAGTTCACACCCCGTGACCCTCTGCTCCACATGCATTTTCTGCCCCTGCAGACTGACTGATAATCAATGATCTGAATTGTCTTATACATAAGAAATGATGCAGCATCGCCTGAAGGTGATTCATCCAAACAAATTGATGCACCCAAGCTTCTGCCTCCATATTTGTCCCAATCAGGTTTGTGTTCAGTTTGCTCAACAAGTGGAAAAGGATCAACTTTCCACATGAAAATTCTGACATTTTTATTACTTTTATTTGATATCTACATTTACAAAGCTCTTTATGTGTTTTCCAATAGAATCTGTGTTTGTGCCTGTCCCTGAAAGACTTCTATATTACTTTAGATTGAAAGGAGGCATGGGTCTTCAAATGGACACTGACAGTTTGGTTTATTCCTCTGCCTCTGTGAGTTATCAGTCACCATCAGCTGCCCCTTGAGCACTGGGTGGGTGGGNGGGGGAGTGTGTGTGTGTGTGTGTGGGGGGGTGTCTTATTGGATGTGTGTGTGTGTGCATGCTTGTGTGTGTTGTGTTGTTATTGACACCAACAGAAGGACAGAAACACCCCCCGGGTTAAAAGAAGATGTACTCTTGGAATTATTTTCATTTGTAGACGGTTCCTCACAGGAAATAATACTTTCTTATCCGCTAAGTTCTCCTGCATGCCTAGAGTACACACACACAGACACACACACACACACACACACGTTTATTTAACCTACACAGACACACTGAACATTAAACACGTATGCAAGTCTAGAAATATGATGATTAAAAGCTTCTGTTTGCTCACAAATTAAAAGTGTGCACTTTTCTGTGGGTTTGCGTGCGCGTGTTATTAGTGTTACATATGCATAAAATAAGAAAGATGAGAGAGTGACGGAGAAAAAGGAAAAAAGGAGGAGATTTTTTTTCCTCCCTGGCAGTGTACTGAGCAGAGAGAAGGTTCAAAGCTGTTGGCGTTTTTGCCGCCTTCCTGCTTCAGCATGTGCAGCACCAATGACCTCAATTAGCTCAGTGTCTGATAGACACACACACACACAGCGTCCTTAGATCACACACACATACACACGTAAACTACAAAATACTAGTGTAAAGAGCGAGAGAACAAGGGAGAGAGAGAGAGGGGGGGATAGCAGTGATGAAAGGATTAATGGCAAAGACTGGCTCTGCTGCTCAGACATGTTTGTGTATGTCTCTATATTTCATGATTGGTGATAAACCCTGGCTTTCCTGGTTTTGCTGCTTGTTGGCTAGAGAGAGAGAGAGAGAAAGAGAGAGAGAGTCACAGAGTCTAAAGATTAGAAATGAAGTAAGAGGATAATAGAGTGAGAAGAAGTGAGTACAGATCAAAGAAAGTAGAAAGATGGAGAAAACAAGACAGAAGTATAAGACAGCAAAAAAAAAAAAAAAAAAANAAAAAAAAAAAAAAAAAAAGCGAGGGAGGGAGAGCAAGGAAATTAAAGAAAAGCGGGGGATATTGTACAGTAGATGAAGAAAACCAAGGTGGAAGAAAGCAAGAAGCGGAGGAAGAAGAGAGTTGAATAAATGAAGGGAAAGTGACGAGGCAAACGAATCAAAGCAACGAGCAATAAATGAAAATATGAAGATAAAAGGTATAGAAAGAGGAAGAAAAGAAGGCGGCTGTGCACAGATGTAGATGGAGGAAGCAGGGATCCATCAGGAGGAAGGCACACTGAGAGAAACGGAGCTCTGACCTTCACGGGACAAGCTGCTACCACTGACAAGAATTTATGCACGCTCTCACTTTGTATTATTGGCTTAGTACAGTAAGATGTGTGTGTGTGTGTGTGTGTGTGTGTGTGTGTGTGTGCGTGTTTGTGTGTGCCCATGTGTGTGTATGTGTGTGTGTGTGTGATGATCAGTGGGTACATGCTAGCCAGAGTGTGAATAAGGTAAAGATTAAGGGTGTTCCCTTCGTCACATACATTCTCTCTCTCTCTCTCTCTCTCTCTCTCTCTCTCTCTCTCTCTCTCATCCCTTTTTACTCTCTCCCCAGGAACTCCATTAGACCTCGCACTATGTTATCTTATCCTGGAAAAATAGCCAAACCGCGTGTGGTTCAGACCAATTATAGTACATCGTATCGCAGGAGGTGTTACGAATTACACGTTGCTGCAGTCATACACATTTAACTTCCAATGACAGCACACAGCCAAGTGTTCACACGACAACATCCTGCTGCATTACATGGGAAAAAAAAGAAAAAAGAAAAACACCCTGCACCAAAGAGAGGTTTTATAAAACTTTCAATTTGCTGCAGAATGGTTTTTGACAGCACATGAAGTAGAATATGAAAAGAAGGTCATCGCATTATGTTGATTAGATGCAAAAACAGCGAAGATTCAGCGTAAATAAGGGGTTTTGTCAAAAACAACAAAAGCTTAATATACAGGGCTGCACATAAGTGGTACACAGTTTTTGCAACAGATATTTTTTAAATTATGTTCTCTTTTTGAGAACATTTTCTAATGTATTACTAATTTTCAGTTTGAGGTTTTTTTTTTCTTTTTTACATCTTTTTTGGTGACTATTTAACATCTGTGCAGGGACTATGAAAAATAGCCTTTTAGCTAATTCTGGCACATTTACAGGAATGTTTATTAATATGCATTGTCCCTGCCAAATAAACCAATAAATAAATAAATAAATAAATAAATAAATGTGTGACCGACTGATGTGAGGATCTGGATGGCGCTAAAGAGCCTCCTGTACTGCAGTGGTTATCCTGCTCTCACAATTCATGAAGCAGAGAGAAACCCAGAACCACGAGAACCAGGACAAGCAGACAATCCACACACAACACGACAAGCCTGGCATGCTAAGCATGCACCAGGCCTGAGCAGCCTTAGCAGCCCTGTTAATATGAGGCACTTTTGGCCAAATGGTCAGAGAGATGGGCTTGAAACTTGTGACCAGGAAGCTGCTGATCTTAGTTTGGGCCAGCTGAAAAAAAATTGGATTTAACTTACCATAAAAGTAAATTAAATCCTGAAATTTCCTTTCAACTGAGGTGCCCTGAAGCAAGGCACCTCTGTCAGTGGGGCTACTCAGTGGTCAAAAGCGGATTCACAACTGTTTCCCACGAAAATAAAGCTTGATGGATTTAAGTATGAATGTGATCTCACCATAAAGTGCTTCACATAAGAAAGTCTGGTAAGATTCTTTAGTGCTAAACATACAAAGTGGTTGTGATATGTGGCAAAAGCTTTGAATATTAGAAACTGTACTGGATTTGTATTAATAATCTCAATTTTTAGAGTTGATTAGAATAAATTTCAGCTTATTCAGCTTATCTGGCAAATGTTTTTAGTGGGTTTTAATGTTAATGGGCAGATATTTTACTGCTCCACATTACATATAATAAATGAAATAAAAGCAGCACGTGGGGATGAATATAAATGAAGGCACGAGGGGAGGGGAGACACATTTGGATGGTTTCCGCACCGCTGCTGTACTTACGGGAATTACTGTAACCAAAACAAATTGCCTCCTTGTAGCAATCCTGCAGTACTAATGCAGGAGAGCTGCACGGACGGTGGAATCTCTACAATAGCCATCGCTGCAGGTTTATTTCCAGTGAATCTAATAAATATCTGCTGTGCAGCTCAAAATGTCAGCAAACTTAAATAAATGTACACCGTGGGAGCAAAAAAGTCAGCATGCAGACTCTGCTTCTTCAATGCTCATCCTCTCTCTCTAGTATCTCATCAAATCTGAGGGTGTATCTGTGAACATTTGTTCAGGAGTCTGCATGCATATGTGTGAACATCTGCACCTCTGCATGCTTATGTTTGGTTGTGCGCATGCATGTGTCTGTGTCATGTAGAGTGTGTTATTGCATCTTGATTGCGCGATAGTTATGATCACAAGCTGGCCACTTGAGAAGCATCTGGACATATGACAGAAATAATCCACCTGTTGTGCAAACCAGCAGTGCGTCGCTCCAAGAGCTTTGGAGAAAAGTGAGGAATTACCACAAACACGATCTGGAAGCTTCGGATTTTTGGTCATGAAGCCATTTGGAGCTTTACAGCCTGAGACATCCCAACGCGAGATTTGGAAAAGGCTTCTTTCAAATCTTTCATATTTGCAGAGAAAACACACGTAGAAACACACACAAAAACAACTGGGATAGACACCAACACACACTTATACAAAAAATATACACACCACACTAGGCCAAAGGGTGTTTTTCTGACATGTGATTAGTGTTGACTCCTACAAGTTAAACTGGTCTGTGGTTGCACACACACACACATTGTACACACTTGGCTAAGTTAAAGAGGTTTTTTTGCCCTGTGGTTGTCCTTGGGCAATATCATCAGGGTGAGAATCAATAGGTCCATCGCTCAGAGTGAGTGGAAAGATGGAAAGAGACAGAGAGACATTGAGAAGGCAACAGGAGAGAGAGAGAGGGGGGTGGGTACAGGAAGATGGAGAGAGAAAGAAGAGAGAGGTAGAATAATAGATAAGAGGAAGGAGAAGGGGGAGGAAGCTTTGGAGTAATGAAAAGGGGAGGAAAAAAGCAAACAAAAAATATATCACAGCAAGTAAGAGGAGGAAAGTATCACAGAGGGATGAAAAGAGGAGTGAAGTAAGGAGGCAGCAGGAGAACCTGAGGCAAAGGAGTACAAAAGGAAGCGTGAAAAAAGTGACAAGGATGGGTGAAGGAAGCATGACAAAGAAGAACAGATGGAGTGACGGAGGGAAGGGGAGATGGAATGAATGGAAGGAGCCAATAAGCATTTGAGCAAGTGAGGGAAGACAGGAAGAAAAGGAAGAAGGAAAGAGATGGAGTGTAAGTAATTAAGTGTGCTGCAAAAGGTGAAGAAAGAAGGAGAAAGGAGGAAGAAAGGAAAGAGGAAGGGGAGGAATTATAGATGCAAAGTGTGATTAGACAGGTAAACAAGTAACTACAGTCAAATGATGTCAGACTTATCGTATACATAACGGAAACCTTATTAAATCTGTCAACGTCAATATCAGGATTTTAGCTATGATATATATTAGCTGAGACATGACATAGTTGGCCAATTACAGCAGGAAGTCCTTCACAAACGGCAATTAATTTCACACAACTAAGCCATTAGAAAATAGAGCTACAAATATAGAGACATTTTAAAGTAATATCTTAATAAGAAAAGCCTTCAATTCCCTATGTTATGCATTTTTAAACATCTGAAAGATGTTGCCTTGAAGGCCATTAGTCAACCAGCTACGTTTGTTTTTGTTTTTCTTACCATAAAATGCATGAACAGGAACAGGGCAATTGGTAAATTTCCAGCAATGGTGGAAGAAAAAGTCTCATCTTTACTTACATTAAGTAAAAGTATCAATACCAGAGTGATAAAATACTCCACTAGAACTAAACTTTCAAGAAAAAGTAACTGAATGATCTGCTGTGACCTGGATTTTGACATTTTGCATAACAAAAACAGTCCAAAAATGGAGGCAACTCAGTGCTTTTGCTACTCTGCCTTGGAATGGCCTTCCTGCAAAGGTCATTCCAAGAGCACAGCATACAATGCAAAAAAATAAAAAATTTTAAAAGCAGCATGTACTTGTTCTCGTCAATACTGAATAAACCATTTAAACAGCCAAGGTATAAAAGGTGAACTTCTGAGCTACTGACTCCTCTAAAAGCTATTTGGACTCAGGTGCGATTGAGATTGGAGGTGTGGGTTGTAAAGTTGTCCTCTGTAAAAAAAAANAAAAAAAAAAAAAAAAAAAAAAAAAAAAAAAAAAAAAAAGAAAAGAAAAAAAAGAAGAAAAGAAAAAGTACACAAAGTCACTGACAGCCTCTGATTGTCTAAAATAGGTTGAAAACAAACCTTAGAATAAGGAATGCAGAGATCCACGACCTGGATGTTCATAAATACCCAGTAGTAGAAATTGTCTACAAATGGAGGAAATTCAGCACTGGTGCTACTCTCCCTGAAGGAGCTGATGTAAAAATCGCTCCAAGTTAAAGAAACCTAAAAGTAAAAGACCTACAGGAATCTCTAGAATGTGCAAACACAGGGGGAAAAAAGAACAACAATGATCTTCATGGAAAGAAACCACAAGGGAAATAACTTACTCTCCAAAAAACATTGTTGCATGTCTTCAGTCTCCGTCTGCCGTGGAAAAACGCAGGGAATGCTTCCAGAAAGACATAATTACATCAGATCTGTCCTGACCCAGAAGGCAGAAGCCTGTCTGTCGTCAGCTTCATTAGCAGGTCCTATGTTAAGTAATGATAAATTGCCCAGATGGGAAAGAAGGTGATTAGATTAGAATAGATCACAGAAGACAAAGATTAGCTCATATTAGCCTCATACCGGACCTCTCATTATTACTAGCTGGCCTGTGCTCTTGCACTGGGATGAACCTGCTCCCTTGCCCTCCTCTTCCTCCTTCTCACTCTTCTTATGCACATTGCAAAGTGGTGGGAGTGCCTGGGGAAGGCGTAGTGGCCTATATTAATGTAATCCCCTGTACCTAGCACTGCCAGCTCAGCACAGCACAGCCTCCCCAACGACAATGGGAGTAATGGGCACTGCTCTTACCTATTATCACAGCTCACTGTGAGCCAGGGGGACATTAACCTGTGGCAGTCAACATGTACATCTTCCTCAGCAAGACAGTCTATTGCAGCCAGATTTTTATTTTTTTTTTGCCAGAGCATGAAGAAAATGTTCCAGGAATTTTTAATGTAGGCTGCATTTTAACTGCTGTAGCAGGGGATTCTGTCTGGGAGAGAGTATAGGGTACATTTACTTATCCACAGCTCAGAAAATTGCAATCGAAAAAATGTTGCAACATATTACTAATCTTTTCACCTGGTAAATTACCTAAAAAATGTAATTAACCCATACATCCCTAAGGCATAAAATGAACTCTCACATACTGAAAGTGAGTTCCCACATAATTGATCGAGAACAGTTTATTCTACATTTGTTAACATGAAAAATCTAATCTATAAATTTTATCCTTGAGTGACAAAATGTCTACCATGGAGATCTGAAAGCTCAATTAAGCTACAGAGACAGGATATGCAAATTTTTATAGTAATGGGTGCACATGTAGGTCAAAGGTTTTAAAATGATGATGATAAAATGAAGAAAAAGAGTTTAGAAGCATAATCTTGCAAATCATAGTTATGATGGGGTAAGTTGGTTGACAAAATGATAATAAACATTTACAGAGTACAGCTCTTTTACACGATTTCACATTATTAATTGAGATGGCAAAGTTCAGCATAATGTTGTCAAATTCATTCTGCTCTGCCATAATTACATAAATGCTACTTTTTTTAAATGTTTTTTTCTGAATTTGAACCACATTTCCCATCAAACTCCTTGCTTAGCAGTGTTGGAACCTGTCACACGTTCACTTGAAATGCTCGATGAGCATTTTTTTAATGTTTTACTTAAGAGGACAAATATGTTGGAAGTGATTTTTAAGCTTCTCATCCAGTCTACCATCTGGCATTGCGTGAAATTCTCAAAGCTTTAATTTGGCTTATGCAGAAAGAACAGCAGCCCACTTCCTCTTATGTGCTGTAACAATCTAACAGAATTTCTGTCAGTCTGACCCACTAACATTGTCTTCAAAAGCAGAGGCAGCTTAGACTGGGATTTTTCTGCTCATAGTGTTTTTGTTTATCGTAAGGATACTAATTCCTTAAGAAAATATTGATTGACTCAGTTGTCAACCAGTTTAAAGGGGACAATTTACACTGTATAGTGTAATATAATAGGGAATATATATTGCAAAGTTGCCAAACTGAGGTTGACGCCTGTAGAAATGATCCAGTAAGACAAACCCAAATGTCCTGAACTGCCCTGAAGGCTTCATTTTTGATTAGTCCTGCATGTCCACAACATGTTAATATCATCATGTTACACATTTGAACGCACCTGTTTTATGGTATGAAGCTAGTGAGTGAGTGTTTGGCCAGCATCCATGTTTCATTCAGTCTGTGGGTGCTAGCAGGTCAGACCTGACATAGCTTGATAATCATAAAGGAGCAGGCTTTTCAGGAGGGCGCCTTAAGGAGACAGTGCCGAAAATAGCCTGTTTTCACTCAGTGTGCAGAGGGGTGCTACAGCAATAGAGATGGAGAGTCTAAAAATAAATCCCTAAATAGAAATAAGAACATGAAAATCTGTATATGTCCTCTTTAACTTGCCTTGTAAAAATCTGTATTGCCACTGCTCCATTCACCATGTTGTTACTATGAGTGAAAGATTTAATTTCTGTTATAAAATCCCAACCAGTAATGTCACAGTTAACTGAAAACAATCTATATTCTTATCTCAGGGTGAGTCTTTTCATAATGCAGTGCTTGTACTTGTCAAAGACTGGAACCACAATGGGAATTTCTAGTAGCCAATAAAAATTGACTTTGTGACAGTGAAAGAATAAAAAAAAAAAAAACATGTCAACAAGCTGGATGCCAGTTTTGTACCTGAACATTGTCTGTGCCATTACTGATGACAGAGAACTTCCTTGCATTGACAAGCAATCTAGTCTTTTGAAGATAAATGGATGAAGACACTCACTGCGTGGTTTTTTCTCCATCTTTTATGTCAAATTCTGCATTTCCTTCTTTTTTCCTGTCTGCACATCTGCTTTCTTCCTTCTAAATTGCAGCTACAACTACAGTACAAGCCACAAAAAACTGATGGCCTCTATTTTTGTTGGAATTTAAAAAAAAAAAAAAATACAGGCATTCATCTATTTCCTCTCCTCAGATTTTTTTTTTAGCTATGCGTATAAGATGTCAGTTGCTATATATGTGCTGCTCGATCTTTTCATTGTTGCCTATAATTGGAAAAATCTTGTAACGTGTCCAAGGTCTTAATGTGAGACACTGTGAGAAATAAAGGACAGATGAGAAGCGAAAGGGAAAAACCACAACACAGGTGGTTACGGCTGTTAGGCTAGCTCAAACCTCCACCTTGGGAAAGTTTAAATGATTAACAAGCTCAGAGTGTAACCCCTCCACAATCCTGCTGCTCGTTATGCATCATGTTCCACTACTGAATCTCATCATTTTCTATAATAGCCCCTATTGGCTGGAGCTTTATCTGACCAATTTTTTCCATTCTCATGAGAAATTGAGGCATTCCTCTAGCGACCCTGACCCGTTCCAGGCCTTGGCGTTTGACTGACAGCCCATTAGCAGACCATTGATTGGTTGAATCTTGGTATGTGTGAGCCAACCTAATTACGGCTGAGCTCCTCTTCTCTGAATGTCAATTGAGACCCTTGCAGGAAACAAAAGTACAGGAAATTAGCCCTTTGTAATAGCTTGGAAGGAAACTGTTGCCTTTATAACAATCAGTAGAATTTACAGTACAGATTGTTGCTGTATTTACAGCACCCATGCTGACAAAGAACATCCAGACATGCAATCTTGGAGAATGCTTAGGAATATGTATGATACAGTATGTACATATTAATCACTGATGTCCAAGCACGCAGGTATGCAAATGCACATTCACTTGGGTATTGACTGTATATTTCTTCTATTTCACACACACACATTTTTGCTGAGAATTTGCTAGGGGTCCTGATTAGCACTCCGTCTCAACGACCTGCACCAACCTTAAATGTCTCTCAGGGAGGCGACTTAGAGGACAGGAGAAACACCTCTCACAATCAATCACATAAAGAACACAGATTTACTAATTCCATCCCTCTCTTGCAAACAGAGATGATCAGTTGAGTGTGTGCTTTATCATGTTCAAACACACACAATCATGCTAATTTACGCTCACAGCTCTGAGTATGTGTATATGCTGTTGTTTTTCGGTGAGCTGATTTTGCCTGCAGCAGGTTTGGAGACAATTTGGGGCAATCAGTGCAGCTCCCCACCACCACAGATGGTCCTTGACTGGATCTCACTACTATCCTGCCATAATTCGTTTCCCCTTCTTTTCTCCATTCATGCAACAAGAATGTATTCCTCCCAAACTTGCCTTGACAGTTTGGTTTTAATGGGTTTGTGAATTCAGTCATGAAAACGGTACTGCTTTCATAGCCACAAGGAGTACTGAAGCTTTTTACTGCAGAGATGTTGGTGAGAGGATGTTGTTGATGATGCAATGATAGCTTGTTGTCAGTGTAAATGACAGTTTATCAAGCTAGATTTTGGGGTTAGACTGACACGTGTGCCAATATGTCAGTCTAAAACTGGGCTTCAGTTAAATATCAAATATCAGTCATGTCATCCATTGCAGATGTAATGATGGCTGATGGCTCTTCCCTGACCAGAGCTACATAAAACCTGACATAAAATTCTAATGTTACATTTTAGTACTTTATTTTTCTTTCTGAAGAGTCATTTTATGGATGCCTGCGGTCAGCCATAGTCTTTGTTGACATGGGAAGAGAACACACACAGACACACACATTCCCACTCAAAGACACACATAAAGGCAGGCTGCTGTTGCTTCCAGATAAGTCTCTCTCCATAGACCAGTGTCTTTGCACATCAGGGGTAGCAGAGGGTGAAAGGAACTGAGAGGAGTGAACTCATGTTGGTAATTTGTTTCAACTCTAAATATGCAACACAGCTCATGCCAAGTACTGAATCTTCCCTAAATATTTCCACTTGTCCACGTCTGTACCTTCTCCTTTGGTTCCTTTTGTTCTGTTTTTTTTCTTCCTTTCTTTTTTGTCCTCTTCCTCTCCTGTCTCTCTGTCTTGCTCCTTGTTTGCAAGCATTGTGCTAAAAGGTGATATTAGTGCCTTTAATGCTGTGCCAGGAATACTAACTCACAGCTCTCTGGCATTTCTACAGCCTCTGTGCTACCTGGGTCTGTACTACCAGATTACTTAGAATTACATTCACATGCGCATGCACATGCAGACATGCACATACACACAATGAGATGCACAGACTATTCTCTTACAGAAGTGCACTCCCTCTTATTCAAATTGGCAGTTGTTGCTGGCTCAACCCTTAGCTGAACTGCTATGTTCTCCAGCAGTGTTTAAGTATTGTAATTACAGTGTAGGGACAAGAATGAATCATTGATGTGGTTTAATTGCTGTGAGTTGTATGTTTGGGGCAAATAGAAAATTTTCTCTCTACCTCAAACAGATACAGATAAAATGTGAAGGACAGAATTAGGTAAGCGAAGAAAATGATCAGAAGAAAAAGATGAAGGTAAAGGCTTAGAGGGGAAATAGGTAGAGTTGGGCAGATAACCAAAGAGTAAAAGCATAAAGAGAGGATGTGTGCATGTTTAACATGCAAAGAAAGAGGGCAGGTAGAAGGAGGGATAGAACAGAGGGCAGAAAGTGAGGAGTGAACTGAAGGAAGGATTGCACGCAGTGAAAGAGAGACACAACCCCTGCTAGCAGACATGAAGGGCTACTTTAATTGAGTTTCTGAGGTCAGCTTAATCCTATTCTTCATATTAATCCCTTACAATGTACATAATCATAACAAATAATCCCATGGGGGAGAGGTTGTTAATAGGAAACACTGATACAGAACTTTGGGGACAAACTAAGGACATGTCCCAATCAGAATGGGCCCAATGGAGTTTAGGATCATATGANATGTACATAATCATAACAAATAATCCCATGGGGGAGAGGTTGTTAATAGGAAACACTGATACAGAAGGGGTATGCATGTAGAACAGGTCCTTACACAAAGCAAACTTTGGGGACAAACTAAGGACATGTCCCAATCAGAATGGGCCCAATGGAGTTTAGGATCATATGANAACTTTGGGGACAAACTAAGGACATGTCCCAATCAGAATGGGCCCAATGGAGTTTAGGATCATATGAGGCTCCGAATAAACATCTCCTTGAACAGATTTATTTGTGAATTTTGTTGTAGAAATTTATGTTATCATTATTCAATTCCAAAATAGGGCTTGACGTCAATGTAAGAAAGCAACAAGTGGAACAAGTCAAAAATAAAATTTCATCAGTCTGTACCTTTTCTTGTTTATGCCTAATGTGAAAAATCTTTTCCCAGTGCTCCCAGTGCTTCAGTTCTTCATGCCACATATTTCAGCCTTTGTAATGTATCTATAGTTAACTGAACATAATTTATTCAAAAATTTTATTTCCCGTCAGTACACCTCATGGTACTCTGAGCCCTTCTTCGGCAATGAAACTCGTACTTGTCTGTCATACTCCAGAAATGACATGATATATTTGGATGTGTAAACCATATTGGAAAAAAACATGCTACCGAAACATACATCAAGTCTGAATCATTTACATGTTCTAATATTTTGCCTCCCTTAACTTTTACCTTTTCTTTTCTATACGTTCAAAAGATTAAGAATTGAAAACTGGAATATTTTCCTGTTTCTTTAATCAAAGTGACACAGGTCTGCATAATAACATGATGTGACAAAAGCTGATTATAAGGATTTTGCATGTTTGAGCCCCATAAATGCACATACATCTTACATTACTGCCAAATGGTTTCCAAAATATACTGCTGGAGCGCTAATATCTGGATTGTTTTACCTACTTTCCAGTCTGCCATTATTTTTTAGCTCATTCCTGTGCACTTTTAAAATAATCTTGTAGAGACTACAAATGTGTTTGAGATAGATAATCCATCAGAGCAAACAAGACATGAGTTCAATTTTTTGTCAAAGTTACTTAATTTAACCAATCAAACACAGAGTTACACAGAAAATGTATATCTTTGCCAGTCCCAGGAGGAGCCGCTTTTAGCAAGAAATTTAAATGGTCGTGCCTTCTACAGTGCGTAAGTGTTTGCATGTGAAATGCTGAATTTTACAGTGAGTGTATCACCTGAACATTTGACTGTGAAAGATAGGGGATTTGGCAAAACAATGCAAAGACTAAAATAGGATATTATGTTTTGTTATGGTTAGCAGTAACATAATGTGTAAGTGAGTAGCATTTATTGGGCTCAAACATGTAAAACCACCACTATGGTCCTTTAACTTGACCCAATAATCACCACAGTTTACTATGTAAATAGAAACAATTGCACTTGGAAGTGTTTAACTTGTGCTCAGTATTGCCCAGATTCAACAGGTACCTGTGGGAGAAAGCGTGTGCGTGGAAGTGTGCAAGTTTAATTCTCTTGGTTTTGTGCAGCAGAACAAAGCAGTGTTGATTTTTTCATCTTTTCTGTGTATCGAGTGAGTCAAGCATGAGGAGAAGAAGAAAGGCAAGAAAACACATTTTGCCCAAAATGTCTCAGATTTGTCAGTAAACCTGATATCATGCCGGGTCAGTCAGCAGGCTGTGAAATGACTTGTTGATCCTGGGAATGTGTGTGATTGTGTGTGTGTGTGAAAGAGAGAGACATACAAACAGAGGAAGTGATACCTCAATCTGTAGGTAGGTTGGCGAAGCATTTACTTGTCAAACTATCAACTCAAATGGCACCTTATGTCCATCCCTACCCAAGAAATAGAGAATGGGAAAGAAAGAAAAACAAACCTCTTTAAAGAAAGAGGAAAACATAAATCATGGGGTGCAACTGAGTAAAACTGAATCGTTTTATTGTTGGTTTTGTTCCTTGCACTTGACTGAGCAGCAATTCCCATCCCATATTTTAATTATGAAAGCTGGCACTCATGAACAAACCTTGGACTGACCCACCCACCAGCCTGTGGCAGGGATTTTGGTGCCTTGGCTGATGCAAAATTGTTCTCACCCATAGGCTTTTAAAGGATGGCTAAAGGAAAGGAAAAGTAAGTTTGGACATCCAGAACCTCGGGTTTCACATGACGGTTGCAGAGATTTACATTCTGCTCTAAAGACAGCAAATTAGATGAGCATAAAGAGAGAGTGGAGTGAATGAGGGCTTGCTGTCCCTTGCATAAAGCCAAATCAGTATGCACGGTAGATCTCTTTTATGGCGTTGGCCCTGTCCATGGTGCTGAAATGATGTGGTTACACCACAGATGATGTTCTGGAATGCAGGGATGCAAGTGCAAATAAATCTCAAAGAGAAAATTGAGACAACAGGAAGCTGTTAGCTTTGTGTTCCAGCCTGGCCAGGATAGCAGCAGTCAGAGTTAAAACTAGTCTGTGACCTCCAGGAGACACAAACAAATTGATCACTCAATCTTAATTGAATAGAAAGAGTTTTTCAGTGAAATAATCAAATAAACTCTGACCCAAACTAATTTCCATTGAGTATTCTCAAAATAAGAGCCACAAATTACATCTTTGATTGGCTGTAATCTAAATTCTGAACGAAAACATTGTGTGCAAATTCTCTCTGGAACCAGGAGAAGCGGAAAGAAATGTTGTTACCCGACGAATTTTCATTAAAATTCAGCAAGAGGCAGGCTTCGTGAGAGGTTAGATTATTGGCGGGCTGGCGCATGGACACACACACACACACACACACACACACACACACTTCACAGCTGGTGTGCCTTCCTCCAGCAGAGTGACAGAAGCGGGGCGATCGCTCTGAGCTGTGAGCGCTTCACTCTTCCTCTCCTCCGCTGCGCGTCTTTTACTGTTGACACAGAAAACTTTGAAAAGGTGAGAGTGGAAACGTCAAAACGCCGACATATCACCGTCGACAGCGCATATCAACAAAGGACAGCGGAGAAGAAAAGAAACATCAAGTCCGAGACAAGCGGAGGAGCCGGGAGAAAGAGGGAGCTATGCCATCTCCCGCCGAGCGGAGCCCAGTCCTCCTGCGTTGTGTGTCGGAGCTGCAGCATGGTGTCTCTCTCTGGACTCTGGACCTACTGCTTCGCCCCCGGGAGAGCTCATCTCCTCTTTCTCTCCGCCAGACCGCTCCTGCTGCTCCTCTTACTGACTGTCCTCTCCTCCTCCCCAGAGCCCTGCCTCCCGCACCCGCAGCCTTGCCACATCCTCGCCCGGATAGGACACACCGTGCGCCTCGGTGCGCTCTTGCCGACTCGACAGCCGGCACGGATACAAAACGCGCTCAACCGCGCCCTGGCCAGCCTCCGGCACCAAGGCGGAGGGGCAGACTCCTCCACCACAAGTTCTCAGACACCCCCCCTGCTGCCCTATAACCTGAGCCTGGAGATGGTGGCTCGATCGCCCGCAGGAGGCGACCCAGAGTCGTTGTCCCGTAGCACCTGCCAGGACCTGGTGGTCAGGGGGGTTTCTGCCGTACTCGCTTTCCCCCGATCCAGAGAGGAGCTGATCCAGGTGGAGTTCCTCTCCTCATTTCTGGAGATCCCCTTTGTCTCCATTCTGGAAGACACAGAACCCCTTCTGACCAAGGTAGGGATGGTTGTGTGCACGCGCGCTCGTGTGTATGTGTGTGCATGCACGCGCTTCGTCTACGTGCTCTCTCTCTGCACCTGTGGCAGTCTTTAAAGAAACAGGAAAACATCAGTCACTGGTGGTAACAAGGTGAAATTTAATTGTTTAATGCTTCTTTTTGTCCCTTACACTTCAGTGGGCTACGATCCGTGGACAAAACATATTTTCATTATGAGTTGGCACTCAGGGATAAACCTTTGACTGACCCACCAGCCCGTGACAGAGGTTCTGTGTTTTGGCTGGTGTAAAACTGCTCTCCAGCCAGTTTTCAAAGCATGGCTAAAGGCTTATGAATAGTAATATAATGCAATATGACAAACAGTAACAATAACAGCAATCCTCAGAATGATTAAAACTATACAAATAGTAACAAAAATTGAAAAAAACAAAACAAAACAAATATAATGCTAATAGATGAGTTCAATCCCTTAAATTCACCTCATACTCCCTTGTTCCTCTGCATAAAACAGTTTCAGATTGATCTGTTGAGCTTTGCTGGTAAACCTGCAGGCCTTCATTTTTAAAATCTCTGAAATGGTGCTGGACTCAACTCCTTCAGCCCTCCAGCAGCACAGGTGGAGGTTTAAAGTTTTTTTTTCTTAACCAAGTCTGACTCTGTAAGAGAGTGTGTGCATGTATTTGTGTATTTGTGTGTGCCTGAAAGGGTGTGTGTGTTTGTAGATGGCTGGGTTTTGGCACTTTTCATAATGAATCATTCAGATTGTGGAGTGAAGTGTGCTCCCTGCAGCTTGTGCTGTTTGTATGTACACATTGATCATATGTGTGTATCAGTTTGTGAGTGCACGTGATTCCGTGTGTCTGTGCCTTTGCCCATGTACAAATTTGTAGGTAGGCAATAAGTGTGTGTGTGTTAGTATTCCCCCCAGCAGTCTTGCTGCTTGCCAGTTTGTCAGTCCAGCTCCAGTCATATCCGCCTTTATCCAACTGAGCGGCCAACTGCATCTTCGTCTCTGTCTCTCTCTCTCTCTCTCACACACACACACACACACACACACACACACACATACTGAGGTGGCTACACCCACACAGGAACAGCTAAGACACCACACACATACACTGAATGGACACACACATGCACACTGCACTTTCAACTTTCACACAGGTTCACCTAATAAGCAAGCACATACACAGGCTGAACTGAACTAAGCGACGNGGGGGGAATGGTGAAACAATCTATAGCGTTAGTCTGGAATCTTCGTCCTGTCTCGTTTCTTTGTCAACAATGATTGCTTATTCGATTTCAATAAAGCTTGCATGAATGAAAAGTCACAGCACTTGACGAATGTGTTGGCGATGCAAGGAAATAAGGAGGGAGGGAGCAAAGGGAGGGAGAGAGAGAGAGAGAAAGGAAGAGGAAAGGGGTGGCGGGCTGCATGTGGTTGGTAGTGGGTGTATTTGTGCTGTGGAAGGCTGTAAAGCTCAGCAGAACAGTGCCAACCAGTCACAAATTTCACAATTTCTCTCTCTTTCTCTCTCTCTCTCTCTCTTGCTCTCTCACAACAACAACAAGCTATGCTGTACCATCCAGTGCTTGTGGTGGGGAGGGTTAGAGAATTGTGGGAAATAAAAGATAAGCAGGGCGAGGGAAGGGACACTCACCTGAACACGAGTGGTTTGGGTCAACAAGGAGATAAATACTTAAAATATACAAACACTGTCACTCTGCTGACAACAAAACATCAAAACAGAAGATATAACTCTAATTAAAACTGTTATTTACAATTTAGAGTCAAAGGGGCGGAGTTCTCCTGACAGAATGGGGATGAGGTGCTGGAGAAACAAGGAAACAAAACACATGCCAGAAAATTGGATTTTTTTGTTTTTGGAAGAAGAGACTTATCCTTTGAGATTTTCTGCAGGGTGTTGGGAATTGAGCCCATGTTTTTCTTGTGAACAGATACTTTCCCTAGACATTAGAGAGAGGTAGACAGATACACACATACACAGAAAGAGAGAGATGGATACACATATGCAGAAAAGAGAGATAGATACTCACACAGGCAGAGGCGCTAGCTGTCAGGTAAATTTTTATGTCACAAAATTAAACATGGAACTTGAGTGTAATGGCTGAAGCAAATATATTTGAAATATTCCTGAAGGTCAAGGAACGTGTCATTGAGGAAAAAAAAATTATTGGCTAGGTCTATTTGTTCTTTGCTGCCGTATTTTACTTTTTCATTCGGACAAAACCAAAGAAGTGTGCACAACCTTGGCAGTGCCTTGTGACATTTCTGAGGTTGTTGATATTTTCCTGACTACATTTTCGTACTTACAAAAGCTATTATAACATGAAATTATGACACGAGAAACCTTCATTGCAGTGAGAGACACCAAGTCACAGCAGGACAGAGAGACGGAGATGCACAGAAAGAGACGAGGCGCCCACGCTCTCCTCTCCCTGCTTACTCAGACAGAGCTGTGGGACTTGGCGATGCGTCTCAGAGAGGAAGTACTTATCCCTCCCAACCTACTTAAGCTAATTAGAACCACTGTGTGACCCCCAACTGTAAATCTCTCCCGTCCATCTATGACAGTCCAGAAGGGGAGGATGAGAGGATGAGAGGAGAAAGGAAGTATGGATGAAGGGAGGAGGGTAAAAGAAAAAGAAAATGGGTTTCTAATTCCCATCAGGCCCATTACGGACATTCGGAGAGGTGATTTGTTCATAAGTAGCCTTTCACGGAACAAGGGCGAGAAATTAAATTGGGATGTTTAATGTTTAAGTGGAAGAATCCAAAATAACCTTAATTAACCTAAAAAGAATATTAAGCTACGTTTTATAGTTTGTATTCTATTGGGTGCCAGTGGCGTTGGATATGCTAGCATAGACGTTATAGAATAAAATAATGATGTTGCAGTTGCCAGCAAATTTAATTGAAAAGGAGTATCTGCTATATCACTCCATTTTTAACGTGGCTGCCCTTTTTAAAACCACAGTCTTCCTACATGATTCTAAATTTGCTGATAATATCACAGAAATTATTTTGTGGATCATGATTTCTATTCCAGAAATGCATTAACAGGCAAGCTAAAGGAAATGGTTTTTACTGATCCCTGAATGTGATTAGGTGAAAGGGGGTGTAGTGGGAATTCATTATTTGTCATTCTTCGCAATGGAAGTTCTGTTTCTGCAGCTCAGTAACTGTGGCGTAACTCCCAGCTACACTTCATTCTACTGAAATACACCCTGAAATTCATCTATTAGGCATAATATATAAGCCTTTATTTAACAGAGTCTAATTTTCAGTGCCATTTGTCCTTTCTTTCTCTTTGTAGCTCAGTTTCTGTCATTGTTTCCATATTAAATGTTAAATTTTGGCATTTCTAGTACATGCCTTTTATTTTTCTTTGATATGAATACTCACAGTATTATAGACAAAAAAAAAAGAAAAAGAAAAAATATTTGCCTGCGCCCTTGCACTCCATTTCTGACTGCACTTCTGAAATTTATCATATTTTACAGTTGCAAATCAAGTTCATCTGAAAGCAAATAGAAGGAAAGAAACTGTTTTCTTTCAGTGTTACCGGTTTCTGTCATCATCCTGTCGAGTTATCAGTAAAGTGAAATTGCTTTATCACCAAAATACACAATTGCATAATGTATTATTTATTTCATTATTCGATTTCATTGTTTCTGTTTGACTCTAAATAGCCTTAACCCACCCTCTGCTCTTTCATTAAGTCACTTTTTTAATGGCATGCCTCATTCTGCTTAGTAAAACGAAGATTAGTACAGTAAAAACCCAATTTGAGACTTTGAATGAAATTACATTTTAATCCAGAGACCCTGCTGAATAAGACACATTGTGCCTCTGAGCTGGCCCTGCTCTGAGGACACACACGCTGCGCGCAAACGCGCACGCACAAAATAACAGAAGCAACACAAAGACAAGAATAAANCACACACACACACACACACACACACACACACACACACACACACACACACACAAAGCCTTACCTACAGAAGACACACACACATACAGCATCTGGTCTGTGTTCACTAAAGGTTATTAGACCTAATGAGGCTTTACGAGGTCATGCCGCCTTTAGTGTTTTCTTTCAGATGATGGCGGGATTTGTGCACCGACCACGCAGGGATAAACGACTGGAAAGAGAAGGAATAAACGTGTGCTGAGCCAGGGCTGCAGGCAAACTGACAGGCTGAGAGAAGCGGGCCACTTAACGCAAACAGCTCAAAGCTTTTTCTTTATTAGTGTTGTGGTGACAGTTGAGTTGTGTTGACTGAGTCAGATTAATTGAGTATAGCAGAAACAGCAGAATATGCATCACCAAAAGGACTATGGGTAGTGTGAGCCGCTCAGTGTGGCATTTGAGTTGGTGTTTTGATGTTTGACTCGTCTTTGGCCTCTTTTTTGCCTGAAGTATAAAATATATATCCAGCAAATCCATGCCACTACTGCATTTCTCTATAGAGCTAAAAAAAAAAGAAAAAAGTAAAGTAAAATAAAGCAGACCAGTGATGGATGGAGACTGAAAAGAGAAGAAGGGCTGCATCAGTCACTCAGAGGAAGACGGAGAGAAGGAAAGGTGGTTGTCATGAAGGAAGGCAATTGAGGCATAGTGGGAGGTATGGAGGAAGCAGGAAGGGAGGAATCAGATAGGGAAGGAGGAATGTAAGGAGGAAGGGATGACAGAGGGAGGGATGGGAGTTTATTGAACAAAAGCAGGGAAGGATGACAGGAAGCCTGGGCCTTGCGCTTTCTCTTCCATTGAGGAGTTTGATGGAGGCAGTTTTATCTAAACTGTGCCGGTTCATTAAAGGATTAGTGAGTGATAACTTAGTGCTATCTGTGATTGAAAAACCCACACACCTACACACACACCCATACTGATAAGTGAATGTACACACACACTCTACTTACATATGCTCCTTTCACTATTAAATGTACTCCTGCAAACTCAGAAATCCGAAAAATCACACTCAGATACGAGTTCACATCCTCCAAAAGTTACTTTTGACACTCCCTCAATGGAAATAATGCCGTTGATTCTGTAGGGATTGTGAGTGTGAATGTGCACACCTGCGATTGTGTGCATTTCCTTATAGTGCGCCACAGCTGAAGCAGAAAACTAGCAATGTAGGCCAGGTGGGCTTCGGTGATAAGGAAAACACATACATACACACACACACATACACACACACTGGACCCTACAAAGGCTCTGATGGGTCACAGGTGAAAGACAAGTGGACAAGCAGCAAAGATAGGTGTGGAGCAGACAGGTGAGAGGAGGCGAGAGAGACAGACGCTGATGCGAGATTAAACAGCTGCTGACAGATGGTCGTGGGCCTCGGTTGAAAAAGCACCGAAGCGACAGGTTAAGGAAGCACCAGAGGGTAGAGATGAGAAAGTGGGGTAAAAGTCTAGAAATGAGGGAGGGAGAGAGAGAGAGAGAGNGAGAGAGAGAGAGAGAGAGAGAGAGAGAGAGAGAGAGAGAGAGAGAGAGGAAGGGGTGTATAAACAGAGCAACAGATAGAGGAGCTGGAGAGAAAAAGAGATGCAGTCGAATTCAGGGAGAGGGTTAATGAGTAAGCAGGGGAAACGGAAAGAGGCTGACAGCAGGAGAGCAAGTCAGATACGTGCAGAGAGGAAAATGAGAAATAGAGAAAAGACGGCAAAGTGAGTGAGCAAGCAGGAGGTAAAAGAGAAGGAAAAGGGGAGGAGGAGGTTACAGAGAGAATGTGACAGAGAGATGAAGTTATTTGAGAGGCAGATGAGGCCCAGACAGGGACTGAAGGATGGTGGACCCCAAAAAGATAGTGTCTGTGTTCCTTCTGGGATATTTATGTTGAGGGCTGGCAAACAAACAGGCGTGATTTAGAGGCCATCTGGATGAGCTTCAAGAGCACCTGCTGAGAGGGAGAGGTGTCTGTAAGACCACACACACACACACACACACACACACACACACACAGTTACAACATTAACATGTGTAAAGATGTAAACATTTCCTCCATAACCCCTCCCCTACACACATACACACCTGTTATACACCTGCAACCTCCTGTAACACACATCAGAGTACACAGACATGCTGAGTAAAAATGGAGCTTGTGAGGCCATTTTTTTTTCCAAGATATTAAGTATGAAATATATTTGATGGTGAGATGGTGTAACTGCTGATAGCGGCATTGCAAGGCAGCTGACAACAAAAATGGCAAATGCTTCTAAGTTTTCTGCATTTTGACATCATGCTTAGGAAAGAGAAAAGACTAGCAAAAATATGTAATTTCTTTGAAGTCCAGAATTTTTAAAAAAAACATCAAGTTATTGGAAGCATGTAGAAATTCAATTTTTGTACGTGTATATCAATTTCATATGTCATATATGTACATACAGTATGTGGGCATATAACTTATGCCATATATTGGAATGCCATATACATTTCTGTTCAGAAAAACATAAAACCTTATATGGTTTCTTGATATATCTGGTATTGTTTACTCTTCTATACATCACTTAGAAACATATGTGAGCATATATACAGGCTAAACATATCTCAGATTATGTTTAAGTTGAATCCAATTTCAAAATGCACATGGATTAGATAAATACTTTATATGTACATATATATATATATATATATATACACACACACACACACACACACACACACACGTTTACTATATATGATCTACACTTGCCTCAACATCCAGAGTGGCTACATACTTGAGATTTACATATGTATAAAACAACATACATAACTATCTCTTTGTCTGATAAAGCTGCTTATATTAGACTTGAACAGATTTTGGACATGGCAAACAGCCCCACATGAAAGCAACAATTCCACAGATGCAGCTACTCCTGCGCGTGCGCGCACACGCACACACACACACACACACACACACATCCATACCTTTACACGCCATGTGTGTAAAGCACTCCTATACATACTCAGACAGACTGTCACGATGCTACCCCACACATGCTTGGATACACACGTCCAGTCAGATTGTATCTGGGAGCATCCATCATACACACAAGCAGTTGTCATCTGTTGGAAGAGCTTCTCTCTCTCTCTCTCTCTCCTTGTATACTGACCTCTGTGTTTGAGATGCCTCCATAAAGTAAAGCAGAGCGTAACGACAGATAAATCCTGGCTGATATTCCAGGCTGACTGCTGGTGCAGGGCAAACATAAAGAGGATCTGATATTCATATGCATAACATCTCGTGCATAAACACTATTTATGGGCTGGAAGAGGACATGCAGATGTGATATAGCAGCAAGAAAGAGGCCCAAAGAAACAAAATAACAGACTAGCAGGCAGAGAGAGAAGATTTGCAAAGAGAAGACAAAGTGCAAAGGAGGAGTGACACAAAAAGAAAAGAAGAGACCTTGTCTTGAGAAGAGAAAGCGGATGTGATCAATTTTCAAGCTTCCTCATTGCCCTTCACAACAGAGGACAAACCATCCACCAGATAGCATGAAAGCAGCTTCCCTGTCGCACTTATCTCATGCCAAGTCACGCCACAGAGCGGAGCAATATTTCACTCTAATTCAGGTCAGATATGTGCATGTATCTTCCATCTATCCCACATTCACACTGAGGCAGCCAGAGCTTATTTAAAGGTAGAAACGGAGAACAATGACACTTAGACTTAGATATTTATAACACTTAAGGAGATTTATTCTACAGAGGGAAGATATGTCTAATCAAAAAATGATAAATAGCATGAAATAAATCCTATTTTTGAGGATATTATGGTTATGTCATGCTGCACATAATAAAAATGTGAAAAATGTGAAATGTGAAGTAAGAAATAACCTCAAGCAGGGAACACAGATTTTTTTTTTAGCTGAGGAATGAATGAAGCAATATGTGTGATGCAATGTCTTATTTTCCACCAACAGACAGTAGATATGGACTACAAAAGCAATATGTTAGGATGAATTTTTGGTAAAGGGAGATTTTGACACAAGACTAAACTGTCACTGCGGTGGTTTGGTAGAAAAATCCTCTTCCTCGCAGGAGAGGCAGGTTGAATGGTTGGAGGGAGACTGTTTTCCTCAGGCAGCACAGCGGTGAGGAGATTTGTCAGGTTAAAAAATAAGTTTAAAGAAGCGATATCTCACATTTTTGTCAAAACAAAGAGTGAACTCTCAGTAAAATTGGTGAAAAGGTTGCTTGTCCTTTAAGGTAGCTGCCACAGAGCATTTAGAACATATGATTATGTCATAGAAATACACCTGCGACTACAATGAGAAATCAACAGAAGAAAAGACATTCAGCTGAGTCAACAATGTTTTCCACTCTTTTCACTCCTGAACCTGAAAGCTCAACAGATTTCTTTGCACCTGTTGTACGATGTGCACGAATGGTATAAAGGAATAATGCTAACTCACTCCTCTGCCCACATTCGAAAAAGCCAAAATGAGACCACGCTGGAATACTGTAACCTCTTGATGAATCAATCTCTCAAGCTTGGATTCAATAAAATTCAGAACGCCTTATCCATGGGCGATGAAGCATGAAATTCAACATTTCATGCTTTGACTTTTTGTTGCATTTTGTGCTGCTTTTTACATGCATGTCAATAGGGAACCTCTAGGTTTCCTCTAATCAGGCCACTGGTGCACATGCTGAGAAACTCACAAACCTTCAGAGTCAGCAAATGAGTCTTTTTATTGGACGTTACATGAGCAGGCACTCCCAGACTTTAATGGTGCTAATTCTCAAACTGGCAAAGAATTACAGAACCAATATTCACTGTCGGAAGGACGTCTGATCAGACCAGTTTTTTCCCAGTCTGGCTGTTCCAGGTTTCTGTTGATCCCTGCAATCCCATCTATGTTGGTCTCAGTCAGACGGTCCTGAATGGAGCACTGCTGCACCGCAGACTGACTGCCAAGGTTTCCCCAGCAGCACCGATGCTCTGCCAGTATTATAACTGTTTATCATCTTGGTGTGCATGTGTGCTATTGTTTCCTGTGGAAGTTTTTTGTTTTGTGTGTGCGTCTATCTGCAGTAGTTACTCTCCTGTTCTCAGGGATGCATACCTTATCTATTAGTATGCTTGTTCGTGCATGCATGTGCATCAGTGAGCGTATATAGGTCATAAAAAGAGTTGGTGAGGGTTATGAGAAGTGCACAAATACTGCTCAGTTGTAATTCTTCGGTGGCACTTAATGGATGAGATATTGATCCCTGCACACAGTTATTTTCTTGCTTTACGTAAATCAGTTTGTGATTGAAAGGTCCCAGGCCCGGAGCTGTCCAACCCATCGACTGTTGGTTTCATCAGCATACCCCCCTCTTCTTACCATTCTCTGGTCAACTAATGGGTTAAACCTGCTTTCAAATCAGCAACAGTTGCTTCTCTGAAAGCATTTATTAACTGTGGATATTTTCCAAAACCTAATAATATTGTTTTTTCTCTATAGCATAGCTGAGATTGCTCAAGCCTAAGTGATTAGTTTTGTGGTGGCACAAATGGCTCTGAGGCAGATTGTCAGAGGCAAGCAGAGGAGATCCACGAGAGGAGAGCATTCAGACCTGCAGCTATTTAATTATGAGGGAGGCAGACCCTTGGGTCTGTGGCTCCACTCTCCCACAACAGTGGCTGACTAACAAAGTCTTGAGTGCTTTGATTGATCTGAAGCCATTTGAGGTGGCCATGAAAAGACAAAGGTGGTGATAGAAGGGGGGCGGGAGGGAGAAGAGGGCAGGGAGGATGGGAGGGAAGCAAGGGAGGAATGGATNGATAGAAGGGGGGCGGGAGGGAGAAGAGGGCAGGGAGGATGGGAGGGAAGCAAGGGAGGAATGGATGGAGAGAAAAAAGATGGAAGGAAGTGGATGGAGAGCAAGGGGGTGTCAGCAGGGAGGAATAATGGAGGGAGGGAGATGGGATGAAGGATGAAGGGGAGCAAGGGGTGGATGGATGACTTGGAGGCATGGGCAGAGAGAGAGAGAGAGAGAGAGAGAGAGAGAGAGGNCCTGCACACACACACACACACACACACACACGCACACACACACACACACAAAACATCTTCCCCAGGATGCACATTATCTCTCAAACACACATATACACAAAACAACACAAGTATGCACTCACCCAAAAGGTCCAATACACACGCACACATTGAATCTAACTTTTCTAACACAGACACGACACACATACACACATTTAGAATCGTGCATGGACAGTCAACACAAAAACACACTTTGTTAAAATGTTGTTAGGCCTTCCACAACATCAGGGGAGCAGAGGGGGAAACCATTTGCATAAGTGGATATTATAATCCAAGCCAGTGGACAGAAGTGATGTCTAAAGTAGATAAGATAAAGCTTTTGTTTTCTTTCTCTCTCTCTCTTTCTCCCTCCCTCCCTCCCTGTTACCATGCACAAATCCTCACAAATTACTGCTGACCTTATTTTTCCACGTTTTTCTCTGAGCAGATACTTGCTCACCCTCTCTTCCTCCAGTTCTTACACTCTCACCTCCAAAACGCATTTATCCTGTATACTTCTTGTGCAGTGAATGTTTTTTGCTCCCTCCAACTTCTCCTTCTTATCTGCTTCCCTTAACTCCCAGCGCGAGAACTTTTTCAATTATCCCTCCCTCTACCTCTGAGGGTTAGGGACGAAGCCACTGTTTTGGCAGGATAAAGAGTCTGCAGAGGAAAGAGAGAGGGAATAGAGAAAAATGGGGAGGGAGGGATGAGAAGTTGAGGGAGAGATTCCGCAGTGACGCCGTTCCAACAACTCATCTTTCATTTTTATGATTTCAATCAAGTGTCCTTGAAGCCTAAATATACTTAGATCATGCACTCTAATCCTGGCTGGATGGCTGGGATACCTTTAAGGAGAATCTGCTGCTGTTCCATCTTTCCTATTGTGCGCACAGATTTTAATGACTGTCACTCTAATGCCGTCATTTATTAGAAAACAGCATCCCGTCCCTTCTCTGCTTTGGCACAACTACAAGCCTCCTCTATTAATCTTTCTGTCACTATGTCTTCCGTCCCTCTCTCTCTCTCCGTCCCATCACGCCTATTATTTTCCCTCCCTCCCTCTTTCTCCCATTATTTT
The DNA here is from genome assembly GCA_014773175.1 of Lucifuga dentata. Lineage (NCBI taxonomy): Eukaryota > Metazoa > Chordata > Actinopteri > Ophidiiformes > Bythitidae > Lucifuga > Lucifuga dentata. Next base: position 88,601 of record VXCM01000539.1, read on the forward strand.
TGTCATTCTCCTCACAAAACGCGCACCTCTATCCCTCTTAGCAAGGGAAAAGTGCAGTTTGTCACGTGGTAGGTACAGATTAGAATGAGAAAAGGAGTGTTTGTGTTCCTTTCTGTTTCAGTGCAAATTTGTGTGCGAGACAGCGAGAGAGAGAGAGAGAGAGAGAGAGAGAGAGAGAGAGAGAGAGAGGGCGAGAGAGAGTAAGAGTGTAAACTTTCTGGGGAAGTAACCTTGCCCAGGGAACTCTTGCCTCAGGAAGTCAACTGTCTCCTTTGTGTGTGTGTTCCAGGACAGATACAGAGTTATAAGAGTGTGTAATTCCATCTGTCAGACTCTCCCTCACTGGAATGCATTGTGTGTGCACGTGCGTGTGTGCGTTCATCCATGAGCATACACGGCAGGATTGCCTCCTGTTTCTGCAGTCATTCCAATTCCATGTTCCATTTTTATCTTTTTGTATTAAGGTTTTTCTCGCTCCCTCGTTCCTGCTCTTTTTCCTTCTCTCGTCTCTCTCTCCACTTCTTTTGCCTCTCTCCCCTTCCTTTCCCCCCACGATAACAAACTCCCTCTCCATCCCTCACTATTCATCCTCCTTGGTATATCCATCTCCTACTCCTTCTTTCTTCATTTTTCTCTCCAAACCTTTCTTTCCATCTTCTCTACACTCTCGTTTCTTTCCTGTCATTTTCAACCTGTATGGGATTGCTGTTCAGAGCCATGGAGCCCGGAGCGTGTAATACCCTGACCAGAGTTATTAAGCCATGCTATGACAGGTAGGGAAATGAAATCACCACTTGGCTGTGTGTTTGTTTTCCTTTTGTTTCCCTTTACTGTTTCTCCTTCCCATTTTGAGACCTCCTTCTGGGTTATTTTTAGTTGTTTGCCACATTTTCACCAGCTTATAAAACCAGATCACCAGCCGCTGACTTAGGCAGAAATTCTCTATCATGGTTGTGAGATAGACGAATGATACATTATCTGTAGGTGTGTTTTGGGATGACTAAAAGACACCATCTCTCTCTCGATCATCTCTCTCACCATCTCTCTCTCTTTCTCTCCTTCTCAAACCGTAACTCTGAAAACTCAGGATAACCCTGAAAAGTTGAGAACAGCTGTTAAAAAGTTGGGATAACACTAACAAACGGGGACAAAGACGGGAAAATTGCAAATAATCTTGCAAAGGAAAAATGGCCTTTAAAAGTCAAACTGTGAAAATTTGGGAATGACCATTAAAAGTCTGGCTTATTCCAAACTTTAACATTACATTGTTACATAGTGAGTTTATATTAAACTCAATCTTACACAAACTCCTGTATCACACAATTATTTAGTGTTTACAAACCATGTTTGCCATGTTTGTGTTCAACAAGTCTAAAAAAAAGAAATGTGGGCAAATAGGCAAGAAGCCAATTCACTAAATGAGCTAACTGAACAATTAGAATGTCACACTGAATGCCAACTGGCATTCAATGTTCAATTCCTCACACCTAAACACAGATTTCAGATGAAACTAACCTATAATCTCATACAGGCATGCAGCCACGTTCCCTCATTCATAAACACCTGTTACCGACATCTTTTAGTGTTTGTCTTGAAAGAGGCGTTACTTTGGTATTTTTACATTTATGTGTCAAAAATACACCAACAGCCCAAAATTAAGACTTGCTTCAGTCTGACAGAGAATGTCATCGATATGAAATCTGGTTGATGTGTTAGTGATCAATAAATTTGATAGATAAGCTGACTCAGTTGATTAGACAGTTTCTTTAAATTGAAAGTTTTTGTTCTGATCTCACACACATTATCGCCTCCTCCTCAAGCATCAACCTCTGCAGTCTGTCTCTCTTTCACAAACAACACACACAACACACACTCCACCCCGATTCATGTCAGGCACAGTGTGTGTGACTGGTAAGTCAGTTCCCAAACCAACCCATCTGTCATAAAAATAGTGAATTACACTCTTTGTAGTTCTTGCACAAACTAAGCAGAGTTACAAATTCCAGACTTCATACATTTTATTCAAAATGTCTCACACACACTGAAAGGAGCTTTTCAGTCATGCTTCTTTAAAAAGGGACAGTGTGGCAGCCTGGAGGTTAGAGAAGCAGGTTTGGATTGGATGATTGCCTCAAAATTATGAGCGGGAAAAGTATAAGGTGCAAAGTGGAATGTGTCAAACTGTGGCTGACAAAGCTTGTGCATGGCCAGCTGACTTTCCCTGAAATTTTAGGTGGAAGAAGAAGTTTTCAGAAATTGGGTTAAAAATAGTCCAACATTACACTTTCCATCTTTACATTTTTTTCAAGCTCTGGGGGCCAGTTGAGGTGGCAAATCAGTTCCAGGGAAAGACGGTCTGTCTGATGTTCAAGCTTGGAAGACGAGAAGTTCTGATCCGTAAATGTCATTTTACCTCTTGGCTCTCTTTCAAAAAATGATTCTCTCTATTACTCTTAAGGGTATCATTTCCCCCTCTCTCCTTCACTCTCATCTGTCACATCCTTAATCTGATATTAAACTTACATTCTAAATGCTGCATACCCTTCAGTGCTCCAATTTACCACAGACACACACACCTGCCAATGACATTCCCATCAACTCTCGCTTGTGATCAGTCTTACTCAAATATACTATAACACACCTGCCAAAGATATCGATTTCCCTCCCACCTTCTCTCTCTCTCTCTCATTTTATGTCTCCCTCACACACGCATACACTCTGACCTGCCTGTGCCACAAATCACCTTTCCACTTTGAGCAACCTCCCTACAAATGTCAGGTGGGATTGGGGGAGGTGGCAGTGGAGGAAGATGAAGGATGGATGTTCATGGGTGGGAGGATTGAGTGCAAGATACACACATCATACATGAGGAGGATTTCACTTTTGCGTGAAATCACGTTATCAGACTGGCGCAGGGTACTCCAGCTGAGAGAAGAAAGCAGAGGAGGAGGGGCTGAGAGACAGAGAAAAAAAATGGCTCTAGACACTGTAAGCTTTAATGCCCTGGCAAAGAAATAACCCACAGTGACAAACGGAGATTTTAGATTGATGATTTATTACTAGGACATCTCATAGTGTCACCCTGTACTTTTTAAGTGGCTCATTTGGATGTGGATATGGTTCGGCCAATGGGATTGCGTGTCAATTTCACAGTTGCTTTGTCTTGTACACCAACTGTAAGCTTCAAAGAAATTTCTTAGATGGAAAGAGGAGCTTATAACCACGCTCACACGTGCTGATGCATATACTACACACACTGCTAACATAATCTCCTCTGCTTCGGCATGTGGATACACAAACATAGTATTAGACACAGTATATGAATATGGTGCATTTTTTCCAGAGGAAGTAAACACAGACCTAGACAACGTCAAGTATTGTACTATTGTTATGGAAAAATTACACTTATTGCTTATGTATTGCATTAACCATTGATCACGACTATATAACCAGTTAAATTTCATTTAACATTTTTCCCTGAATGACCTCGTTAACAATGTTCTTGTCCTATGAGAAACTTTGTGTACTCTGACGGAATGTTTCAGTAAGCAGAGAAATGTAACAATGTTCTTTCTTATGAAAAATAACTGTGTATTCTGAAGGGAATGTTCCAGTAAGCAAAGATATGACCTGGGTTTTCTTTCTTATACTGTCCTGGGAAAGTAACTCAAGAATATGAAGGCGATTCAGTTAATAGAACAAAGTATATCTGTTTCCATATCAAGGAACGTGGATGATGACATTTGTGTGGCTATAATAGATGGTTGTAACTTAGTTTCACTGAGAGACATTTACAGAGCTTAGCAAAGCTCTTCTCATCTGCTTGCAAGCATTATAATAAAAGACTACTTTAAGATAAAAAGTAGCAAGAATTGTATTTGTGTGTCACATTTATTTGAAGAATATTTCTACCACACAGAGTGGATGAGAAATTTCCACAACACTATATACACATACTGCTACCTGCCATTTATTATTTTATTATTCTGCATTTTGTTTGGGTAATATTAATTATTCATTGCTTCAGGCAGCCTGCAAATGTCGTCCCAGGAGATTAATGTAATACTTATCTGCCTCGCTCCTTCACCAGCATACATTCTAATGCCCAGAGTGCACCTGTCACTGAACAAGAAAGCTATTTACTATGCAGAGGAACCTCTCACAAACCGAACACCTAAAGATGAGTTAATTAAACATTAAGCATTAATCAAAATGAGATCACTAATCTTGACAAGATTATCTGTGATAATTCGTACATTATATGTTCCTTCTGAAGTGTATTGTGTGCCTTGGCCTGAGCACAGTGTGTGTGTGGGGCTAGAAAGCAGCCTCTCATTGCTCTTTGACAGCCTTTACATGTTACAATCAGCATCAATCAACACTTGGAATGCTGCTCTCCATATTAATTGAGAATGAAAAATGGAGCTGCAGAGAGGAGAAAGAGAGAATGAGACAGAATGAGAGAGAGACTTTCACAGATGAGTAAATATGGTTTTCTAGTTAATGCATAATAGGGTCAAAGCTCAATGTAGATAGATCACTGTAACATTTGCTGACCTACACACACACACACCACACATTTGTACACGTGTACACAAATCATACCGACTCACAGCTGCTTCCGTTAAATGGAAGATCGTAGATTCTGGAGGTGTTTGCCAAAGAAGGAAATTAAGTTTGGCTGTTAAAAGTCTCAGTACTTAGGAATATCTGACGCATGCAATCTTTTTATGAATCTAAATTGGAGGTGACTTTATGTAGAGTTAAAGTCTGAAGAGGCATTTAGAGACGCATCACTGCCTCCTTCCATTCTTTTCTTTTCTGCTCCTCGGCTTTACTAAGAGGGCTTTAGTTATTAGTGGGTTTTCAGAAGCCCCTTTCACACACGCACTCTAGTCAGGAAAAGTTTCTGCTATTGTCTGGGACAGCGGTTTCTGAAAACACATGCTTGAAGCAGAATGCAGGACAAGTTGTGATGGCAATTGTCCTCTAGCAGCTCCTGACCCATTGGCAAGTATCTACTTTTGATTAGGAGTTATAAAATGCTTTAGGAACTGTGGTTCTGGTACTAAATTCAGTCCTGGTAAAGTTTCTGAGTTCCTAAAAAGGTTTCTGTGGTGTGAAAGGCACTATATACTGTAGACACGCTGAAACAACCACCAAAAGCATGTTCATACAAAACCCATGCACAATCATACACGTGCACACATAACACCAGAGAAGTTGCTGTCTAATCCCTTTGTTTTGCTCTGAACTGACAATAGTTGCTTACTCTGAAGGAGGCTGCCCTTGTGCATTTGTTGTTGATAAGGCCAAGTTATTTTCCACAACTATGATCTGCTCCAATTACACCCCCTGGCTAGAACACTAATGGCTGATAAGTGATTTAGCGGAATTAGTTAGGAGATTGTCCCTATTTATTTGATGTCTCCACTGATACTGTCTGTGCCAGCAGAGAGTCAGATTAGCGACTTTATTTTGCTTCTTTAGCCCAAACATAAGAGACCCAATGCCCAATGATGGCAAGTGATTAAGACCCCACATTTATGTACAAATGTAAAGTTCTGCTGGACTAGAATCAAATGGATTCTGCTGGAACTCTTAGTTCTTAAACAATTACATTTTTAAATGAAAATGGCAAGAGATAGTGAACTTCCTACTGGACTTTAAAAGAATCCAATCAGAAAAGATGCTTATTGGATGAACACCAGGGTTTTGTCCATGATGTCTGCATTAATTAACCAAATGTCAAATAAAGGTGAAAGTGACTAAACTAGGTTTGATGTGCCCATAGTGGCCGTATTCAAACAATATTAGAGATGCGCATGCTTGATGCTGATGTTTACAAATGAAACATAGCAAACAATAGCACTATTAGATGCTGTCCAGTGCTGCATCTTAAGGTTGCTTAAAGGTTACACCTAAGTAATGGATGCAGGATGACTCATCAGAACCTCAGTTCTCATACAACATACCTTGTGAGTTTTCTTTTTTTAATATGCCTCATCTCCCCAGACTATCTTAAGCACACCACTTAACGACTGGAAAAAAACGAGGAAAAATCCTTGTTTATTTAATGGGTTACTTAGGTGAATAAACCGGCAACTCATTATTCTGTTGAACATCATTTACAGTCATTTTATTAATTTAGATGGTGCTCATATCCAGAGTGACTTTCTCTGGATGAGCATGTAGGGATTTAGTGCTGTGCTTAAGGACATACAGATATTAATGAGTACATAATGGGTACAATTATTAAAATTTTGCCTTTTGGTTTCATGATGGCAACAGTAGGTGTAATCTTGCCGTATAAGAATAAAGGTTTACAATACCATTCTGCATGAGGTTGGACCTGATTGTACATCTGTTTGATTCTGAGATCAAAGTAAACCATGTGAGAAATGAACTGAATTATCAAGAAACCTTTAAAAACTGACACTTTATTAATCTTCCGCAAAAGGAACAGAACAAAATAATGTCTTCATTAGAGCCATTACTTCAGTTTGAAATCTTAATGTGCCATGCTGTTTATTGTAGTTTAGACTCTAATGAAAAACACAGTATGAGGTATTCATCATCATAATGTAGCAGCTTTAAGGCAAACAGCTGGGCAGACAAGGTCACTGGTTTGAATCCCTGGATTGCTGGAGAATTATATGTTGACATGCAAAGTACAGAAACACATATTTGTGACTCAAATCTATAGTGGAGTGTACTTGAGCATGGCACTTAGCCCCTCCTTATCCCTACAGAACAGCTCAGTGGTGAAGGTTAGAGGATTGTGGTTGTGCTGCTGCAGATCCCCAGTAATGAATGTGTGTAAGTATGTAATGTCAAGCTGTGCATTGCTGTGAAGGAACATGTGTACTCAGCATGTTCACAATATCCTCCCTGGATAAAATAAAAGCCTAAAAATAGCAAATACAATTACCAATGTGGAAAAATTGTTTATATCATTCTTGCATTAGCATGGCACGGCAAACGATGCTCTCCAGAATATCATTCATTACGAAATCACATTTGCACTGTTTATTTTTTGGCAAATCAAAGTCATAATGGCTCCAGATGCACTAATTTTATGTGGCCCCCTTGCCAAATGTTCGACCATGTGCATGAGACTCTTAAGGGTCCCTCTGTGGCACCCCATCAGCATGGGTCGCAGTGCGGTCACACTACTTGCACTCCCCAAATCTATGACCTTGTCAGAGCTCGTCTTCTCAGTGAATCTCTAAGCCTATTTCTTGTTACTTTTACTGTAAAGAAATATTGAAGCAGGGAACAAATCATATATCTTGAAGCGACTGCCATTGCCAACGATTGAAAGAACAGGTTAATGAGTTGATAGCAAGCAGCAAGGATATGTTACTGGATTTTATCCATCCATCCATTCATTCATTTTCCACTGCTTATCCAGGACTAGGTCATGAAGGCAACAGGCTAGAAAGCCAGATGTCCTTTGGACCTGACCCAAAACACAGTTGTGGAAAACCTGCCACATCCAACATGATAAATTAATTTTCCTGACCTGAAATAGACTTGAGGATAATGTGAGGAAACTGTGGTTGACCCAAACAGCGGGTCTGTTCTTTCAACCTGTTTTTCATGCTGGCAGAACGTCTCCATTTTTCCCTGCACTTCAGTTCATTCATGCCATCCCTCTCCCTCAAAAAGCACATTTTTTCCTGTGCTGATTATGACATACCAGAGCTGATAGGGAGTCTGCTGGAATCTACTCAAGCATGACATATTGACACAGAAACAAGGCCAGACAAAATAGTATTGGAACCTGACCCAAGTCAGGGCCTGATCAAGTCTTGGTTCAGAGGAACTGAGTGAACCTGTGTAGACCTCTAATCCCTCTCCCTAGCCAAAGACATTCCAGGCCAGATAGAATATTCATAAAAACACCTCCAATATATTTTGGGTCTGACCTGTGGGCTCCTCCCAGCTGGCTGTGCCCAGAATACCTTTCCACGGAGGCATCCGGGAGGTCCTGATTCGATGCCCGAACCTTGGCTGGTTCTTTTCAGTGCAAAGGAATATCGGTCCAAACTCTTTCCTGATCTAAATCTGAGTCTGTGTCTGAGTCCCAACACCATGTGGAGGAAACTCATTCCAGCCACTTGTATCCACAATCTCATACTAGGCTTAATTTTCAGCAAAATGCCATTTATTCATCTGATAAATGGATCAGATGATTACTATAGTACAGTAATTCTAATCTGAAATGTGCCTCACGTAGATGCCTGAAATCATTTTAAGATTAAGCATTCATTTTATTCATCATAAGGTTAATATTCCAGTTTGAAATGAAACTCTTCAGTTCTGCATATTGTGTTCTTTTCTGCAGTGGCTACTTCTGCAGGTTCAGCACTGAATATTTAATTGTGAAGCATCAGAAGTGGTTTGAGACCAAACATGGGCTCATCTGTGTTGCAAATCCCCTCACCCCAAATGGCTCCTCAGTCAAGTGGAACACACAGTCATATCAGAGACGCTTATGGTCTAAACAGGGTGTCGTTTGTTATACATAGAGTATTACCCCAGATCCTGATTAGACTCTAATAGTCCTTTTGTTCATTTATTCTCTCTCCACCACTCTTGCTTCCAAATTTTTCCCTGTTCTCTAATTAGCCTCTTTCTGTTCACACTTGAAATCTTTCTTCTCTGCGTATATTCTTTTCCTCAGCNCTCTCTCTCTCTCTCTCACTTTCTCTCTTTCTTTCCATCTCTCTCTGTCATCTCTCTCTTATAGAGATGGATGAAAGGGGATATCAGGGAGTCTGGGTGGAGAGCTCAGCTGATAGGCTGATTCAAGGCAGGTCATTTACTCGCCGTAAGCCCATCCATCCTGGAACCCACACATACTCACACACATGCATCCTCGATTCCACACACACTCTTGCACAAACACAAACACTGCCCCTAAATGACTTCCATCTTCTTGGGTGTATTATTTCACTCCTGGGAAGTCTGGTCTGGGTTTCAGTATTCAACCCAACCAGAGTGGAGGGATCATTGCTATTAGAAGAGCATACACATTCACAAAAACAAACACATAATGCAAACTTAACACACACCTTAAGTCACAGCCACACACCATATGCCCAAAGTTCCTGACACCTCATTACTGGCATGGCATGCTTTCAGTTTTGGGGTGTTGCAAATAAATGTTCCCCACTCAAACTTTTTCCTTTTGGCAGCTCTGCTCCCCGTGGGCTGACTCTTAATGACATCACACCACACTGCATCTGTACTTGGGGAACGACTGGTATCATTCTTTAAGTAACTAAATTATGTTGCCGTCTCATTGGTCTAGCTGCCTGCTGTTGGAATTACAGCCCAGCAAGAGGCTATTTTCTACCCTGACACATCTGCGCCAGCCTGGAACACCTAAAACAGCTTATTTTACCCCCAACATGATGGCATGATTATACAAAATGCTTGATGCCACCTCCAGCAGGTTAGCAATGTGAGTAATCGGGAAAGGTGTTGCCCGGCTGCGGAAAAGGAGAGAGAATTATGATCTAGAAAAAAACATCATGGTGATGGAAAGGAAAACCAGCTAAAGGTGTGAGGAAAGAGTGGGAGGGCTTTCCTGTTCCTGCTCCATCCTGTTGTTATTGATAGATGTGCGGCGCAATCAGAATACAGCATGTATGCGTTACTGTAGAGTAAATGGATGAGTCAGAGGAGAAAATGCGATTACAGTGGCAATCATAACTCAGATTAGCCTTTCTCTGTACCTTTCTCCGCCGCTCAATACAGGAATCAATCACCATCACATTCACTACACCTCCTCGTATCACACCCAGGCCGCATGGAGAGGACAAATATTATTCTCTCCAGCAGAGAAAACAACACTGTCTATAAAGCAAGGACAACAATCCTTCTTTTTAATAAATAATAGCTGCTATTATGATCATAAATAGTAAGGGGGCTAGAGGCTGTTTGTGGGGGGGAGGATGATACATGAATCCATTCAGCATATTTCTGCTTTGGGCTTGTATCTCTGCAATAGTGGGGCTCCTAACAAAAGTGGAGCGGATGCAGCATGCTGAGATGACAGCCTTCACCAATGGTAGGAGTGTACTCAGCACTAACATTGGCTGACTGTGGACCTGACTATCCGGTCCAGAACTGCACATTCAGTCCCCTGCTGTTTCTTCTATCTGATTATTACTGATGACATCAGGACATTTATGGGCCCATGGAGGCTCATTAAAACAGAAGTCAACACTCTGTACCAGATTACTTCATTTACCCGTGCAGCACTGCTTTGACACATTACAGTTTAGCAGGGACGCATTTGCATCCTTAAAAATGAGCTTGCATTTTAGTTTGGAGTATTCCCTCTGGATCATCATTTGATTAAACTGAGTGGCTTAAAATCACGTAGCAAAAATTTCGGTATGCTTAATGTGCAAAGCCATAAGCACTCGGCTGGTTTGAATAGGTGATCACTCAGTGTTTGTGTGTGTGTCATAATGTGTGTGTGTGCAAGCGTGAGGAAAAGTCACTCGGTTCTCTCAATTCTACAGAAGCTTGCTATGCTCCAGGGAGAAAAACGCTGATGTGCACGGCATCTTGATCATTCAAATTAATTTGGAGTCATGCTGAGAACAATATTCCATCAAATGGTTTGTAAATGACAGACATTCACATTTACTCACACAGACACACTCATGAACACAGGCACTGACCTAAACACAGGCATAGGCCAACCACAACACACACATTCTAATACACAAACACATCCACCTTGCTATGGTTGGTTTGATGCTGATGCACAAAATGAGTGAATCCCATTTTCTTTCAGCTTTTCCTCCATAAAGTTAAAGCCTAGAGGAAAAAGGGAGACACGGCCCTTCAAGACTTCAAGACTTCTATGGTTATACCCAGGATCACTCAGGACTACGATAGCATTTTTATGACACCACCATATAACCCATACAACCGCTCCTCCCTTCCCAATCCACCACTGCCATGGAAACTAACAAGGTCCTTAAGTTTAATGGACTCGACACACTTTATCTCACAAACCTCCAGCAGCAGCCAAATTGTTGCAGCCATGAGCAAACCAAACGACACGCAAACCATTTCACTCTAATCAAACCTAATTCAAAGTGTGCTTTAAACATTTCACCCGCTGTTTCATAGTGCTTCCCCCACAGGCAACAATCTCCTGCAGACTTCTCCATCACTTTCTGGGATATGTGGGCGGAATTGGATCGAGTTAGGTATTTGCATATGTAATTTAGTAGTGACAAGGAGAAAGACATGGCACCATCTCCATCAACCGTTAACTGTGAAACAAGATTTAGCCCCTCTTTCAAACTGTGGCCAGCTCTAATAGTGTGTATCTTACTGCTTATCGTTCAGTTTCTCTGAGCCAACAGGCTGTCATGCTTAGATAACCATAGTCATTCAGAGTGTTAAGTGGCTGATTGGTTCACAGCTGTATTGCTAAATGTGTTTGTGTTTAGCGTACACGTGCATTTTTGTGTTCGTGGTTGCGTGGCATACAGTACTTTCATGCATGTGTAAGCATGTAAATGTAATTTGCTGGGCTTGTCTGTGCAGTTTGGTGCACGCATGTGTTTGTGTGTGTGTGCGCGCGTGTATATACCTCCCTCTTTACTCTAGCTCCATTCTCCAAAAGCACGAGTGAGATTAAAGTTGCCAATATTACAGAAAGCGCCAGGACACGTGAGCAAATTAAGAGAAAATTAAACAATGCTATTTGCACGCAATTACACAACAGCACGGCAACTGCTCAGTTCGCGACCGTCTGGTCAACTGAAGAGGGCTGCAAATTGCTTCATTAACTATGCAAACAACACTGGCTGCCCTTATTCAATCACTATTGGTTTGGTGTGAGAAACAAAAGTAAGAAACACGTATACACATTCAACAGGTTTACATTCATTATGTATGAGCCGATGCAAGCGTGTGATGTTACTCGTTCCCGAAATTATTCCTTTGACAGAAAAACAATTCTGTACTGCGGGTTAAATTAAATTGTTTAGATTAGATTTAGATTATTTTTCGCACATGCCTGTATGCATGCAAGCCCACGTCTGCAGTGTGACATTTTGGTCTGACATTCAGGTTATGTCCAAGTGTTTGAAAAAATAAGACTTGTATCCTGCTGTATCTATTTTCTCTCTATTCTCTCTCTCTCTCTCTTTCTCAAACATAAATATCAATCTTTTTTTCTCCATCAAAATCTCTCTCTGTATCTGTCTTTTCTCTTTAATGTCTTTGTAATCCTTTCTTCTACATGTACAAATACAGGCAACTCACCTGATGAGAGCGCTGGTGAAATTTTAATGTGATCAGTGAAGTGTTGTTGGCTGGAGTGCTGCCCTCCCCACAGGCTTTGGTTTTGAACATATGAAGAAACTAGGCAGGCATTCAGAAGTTCGGGCAAAGGTCCACACTGCTTGATGTAACAGCGAAGGCATCGAGCAGCAGGCCTTTGCTCTTTCGACTGATGCTTTGCTCGATGCAAATGATTTATGACTGCGGTGTTAAGCCCAGCCGGAGCTGTTCTGGGCTTTTGCAATGAGTCAAGCTGCAGCAAGTTAAACAGATCCCACGCCTGAAGGTGTGGAGGAAGGAGAAGCTCACATCTGAGGCCTCTCCAGTTCCCAACACACACACACACACACACACACACACACACACACACCCTCAGCCTACTTTTAATAAACTCTGAAACTGCAGGTTTTGCCGCTTCCTGTATTCCTGTTTCTCGTGACATCTTTTTAAATCTTTTTTTTCGATGCGGCAAATTTGGTTGTGCACCTTCCGAGTGTTAATGTTTTTCCTATGCAAGCCTCAATAAGGAATGAGCTTATAACTAAGAGCTTCTCCTCCTGTTCAGATTCTATGCACTTGTGTGAGTTTGCTTACTCCACATTGCCCAAAGATCCCTCTGGATTTATGCTCGAGTACTCCCACTTCAGTGTGTTTGTATCTGTATGTACTGTTGTCTATGTGTGCTTTTATGTGCGCCTGTGTGTATTTATTGCATGAGTATGTGTATGTGTGTGTGTGTGTGTTTCATAGCTTGTACTTCTGCAAGCATTTTTTGAAGAATATTTGAAGTGCCGTGTCTTAATTTGAAGGCCAGTGCATCAAAATAGCACATATTTGAAGCAGAGGTTTGGTTCAAGGCTCCTCATTTGCAGATGCGTGGCGGAGGTATGGATTTTATTCTGGAATGTTGCTGACATTTCCTTTGGCTGTACTTATCTCATGTCCTTAGATTGGAGTGCTTACTGATGGAGCTTTTACCTGGGTATGGAAATAGATAAGAGCATCCACAAACAAATACACAAACTAGAAGTCCAAAAATATCTACTTGACAAAAAATCTAAAACATCCATTATATTCGCATATCCATTCTCTATAGCCGCTTACCCTGTTTAGAGTCGCAGGAGGCTGGAGCCTATCCCAGTGGTCATTGGGCGAGAGGCAGAGGGTGCCTGGACAGGTTGCCAGTCTATCACAGGGCTCACTTGAACAAAGGCACACACGCACACAAACACACACACAGAAAACTGCCAATAATCTGAATTCTCAATTCAGCAACCTTCATCTTGTCAAGTCTACAGCATCAACAAGACTATCCCCTGCAATAATGTAGAGATCAAAGCTGTCATGTCCTACAAAAAGTGACAGTTTTGTCTCAAAATTCTGATAATTGCAGCAACAAAGTTGGTCCCAAGGCAAAAAGCACTGAACCTCAAAAGCAAACACTAATTTGTAGACACACCACCACTGGATTTGAAGATCTCAGTCATAAACATTCACACACAAGAATGAAAGCATGTACACATAAAGTACATTACACACAAAAATCTGTAGTGCCGTAAGGATAAACATCAAATGCTGCCATCTGACTAATCATAGAATCATGCTGGATTAGTGATGTCTGGCAGAGATTTTTTATTTTTTTTAATGTTAAAACACTGGAATGATATATGTCGTCTTTTCTCATTGTTTTATTTTTCTGGTTATCATATGATAGACAACACATTTCAGGTACTCATATTTCCAGTGATTATGACCGTAGATTCAAGCATTTCTGGAAAATGTCTGCTGAATGTCATGATGCTGATCTGATATAGATGACTGATGTAAGTTTCAGTGTGTTTACAGAGTTTTTCACCATTTCTATGATTAAGTTGATAGGTGTATCTTATTTACTATGCATGATGATATTGTACTCCTTCTGTTTTGCCCCTGTATGAAATGTAAATGATGTCTGGAAAGCCCTCGTGGGCCTGGCACCATATTAGGTGTATGACATTGGAATTAAGGCATTAATTCATTCATTCACTCATTCAAACAACAAGGACTAGCTATATGTGGCAGGGGGAACTTTTGGGTGTTTTTTATGGTTATACTCTTTTGTACTGTAAGAAATAATAAACAGATTGTGCCCTAGAATATGAGTTCCAACTAGACATGATCTAATTATCATTACTTCATTTACACAAACTTCTGGCTGAGATTCTGAATGTTCTCTGTTCACTCTGACAAAGCTGAATGAGCTCTGTTTTTCATGCCCTTTCATGCCCTGCTTTTATTGGATTCAAGACTGATTTTTGCATCAACACGATTTCCCTCCTCTTTTTTTATGCTATTAAAACCCTTTTAGACAGTTGAGTACATCACTTTTGTACTCATAAGCAAAGCACAGAATGTTCTCCTGGGTGTTGTTTTTGTAACATATCACTGGAATTATTTCACATTCAAATAGGGGAGAAGTGACTGCAGTTGTAATAGGGAATAACTGCAGTGATATGTAGCTTTTTTTTTGAGTGGGGGGCGTTTAGTTTGGGTCCATTTTGGTAGTTCTCACATTTGATTGCCTTTCAGAATTTAAAAAAGGGGCAATTCATTTTACAGACAAACCAGCAGAGTGCTTCATCTCTTCAAGGAAAGCCACATATCACGCCGTCTCTACTGAATCCCATCACGTCTCCCACTTCTGCCTCCTCCTAATTTGTTTCTGCCACTAATAGTAACAACTCCAAAATACAACATCTACTTCTCTCACTTTCTCTTGTTATTATTCTCACGTCCCAGCTCTCGGAGTAATTCTATTCCTGTGCTTATTGTAAGTCACTCCAGATAAGAGAAACCAGCTAAATGCCTGAAATATAAATGAAATTGTAAAAGAATCTGCTTCACCGTAATTATTAGTGCACGAGAAATAAAAAGCTGAGAAAAAAAGCAAAAAACAGAACAGCTGACAGCTGTGGAATGTACCACAGATGATGATTATATATGACCCACGTTCAACGGAGGCGATAATATTTGTAGATTTGACTCAATTTTGCAGCTTCAGGTATCAATTGTGTGTACTTTCAGCAACATAACTCAGCCATACATTTGCATTTAGGTTTGAGGCATTAAATTAAATTCTTATGCAACTATGGTTTCCATATTAATTCCCTCAGCAGCCTAAAGGGCCTGTTTTGATCTTTCATGGCCAAATTTTGGAGTTTTCGGAGGTGATCTGCAAACTGTGCAGGATGCTGTCACTTATTAAATACAAGCACAGCTGCTGTTGAATTCCTAACGGAAAAGTGATGAATAATGCTAACACCTGTAGTAGGCACCTCCTTCCTGTTCCTATTCCTCTGTACCACCCCCTGCTGCCCTCCCAACAATCCTCCTTTATATCTCCACCACCTTTATGGCCCCCTGTTGAGTTCAAACAATGAGGCCTATCTGCTTGTCCCTTTACACACGCTAGCCTCCCCCCAGGAGACATATTCTGCATTAATTCATCTGAGTCTCAGCAGCCTTCAGTCATGGTTTTCCTTTCTTATGGGACTCAAGGACTTTCACTACAGGGTCGCTTTGTTCACTCTGTACTCCTGGGTGGGACATTTCCATCTGAATGGTGTACGTGTTGTGGGTTGCAGATGATTTGGGATACCTTATTTTACCTGCACAGCTGTATATGTGCAGGTTTTAGGATGTATATTTGTATGTGTCTGTGGACAAACACACATATGTTTTTACAGACATTATGTAAAAAGCTTTTAATGTGCTGGGGTATTTATGTGCGCTGAGTGCTGTGCCTACCTATCATCAAAGTTCAGTGAGGTGGGTTGATTCAAAGCACATCTTAAGTCATGCTTAACTAAACTTTGTGCAGTCTATATAAAAGCAGTATCGCCCCTTAACCTTGCCTGGAGCACAGATAGGATGAAAAATGGATAGAATCCCCAAAGAAAAGGGGAGAGAAAGTCCATCTGTGAGCTGCATTCAAGGACAACAGTGCTATCCATTTTGGAACAGTATGAAACAAGCCAGTGTTTTCAGTGGGGTCTGGGAATTCAGGCGTCTGGATGAACTGTGGATGTCACTGTTCTCTTGCCAAGGCTACCGTGATGTTGTGGATTAGATGCACATCATTGACTCCCTGTTTGTGGTAGTGCGACTCTTCACATTCAGAGTGGGAGATAATCAGCAAATGCAACTGACTGGTTCTGATAAGTGTTGGGATGAATTACTGCAGCAACAAGGATTGTTTTGTAATGTTATGGTACACATAAAAGCTGCATTTAATGTGGTTTTATATGCGTAATTCAGCCTGGGGCGTTGGGGTTTGGCCATAACTATTAATCTCTGTTTTGTTCTTGTTTCCTCTTTTCTCTATTCCTTTTCTTCTTTCTGTCCTCCATCGTTTATCTGTCTTGTTATGCTAATCCTCACTCTTCTTTCTTTCTCCTCCCCATTTAACTCTACCTGCCACCTTCTCGTCACTGTCCTCTCTGATAGAACCGATTCCACCTGCAGATGTCCGCCCGTGTGCCTCCATCAACCCTGGGAAGTCTACTGCTGGCTGTCTTGCAGGGGCGGGATGGAGAGAGGGGAGGCCGAGAAGAGAGGAGCTGGGGAGGAGCAGCTGTGATCTGTCCCGGATGGGAGGAGGGAGGTGACGGATTGCTACCTCACCTGCAGAAGCACAGTGGCTCTACCTGGCATTTATGGGACATCATCAACCTGACCCTCATTTCCGGCGGGGACCGAAGGGGGGAAGCCAGTGAGGAGAGGAGAGAGGATCAAAGGGAAGAGGAGGCTCTGAAGATCCTCTCCACCCGTTTCCTGCGCTCCTCCTCTCCCATCTCCTCTGTTGTCCTCATGGGCTCTGACCCTGAATGTCTCTCCTCTGTCCTGCGTGCCGCACAGCGCCTCGCCCCCTCACTACCTGCACTGCAGTGGATTATGGGATATCCTTTGTCTCCGGATTCGCTACACACTCTCGGAGGTCCACTCGGCCTGTTAGCATACGGAGAGGTCGGCCGCAAGCCAATCAGCTTCTACATTCGAGATGCCTTGCAGCTGATAGGACGAGCAGTAACTGCGGCAACCATGGTGAGACCGGACTTGGCACTGATCCAGAACATGGTGAATTGTTTTGACAAACCAAACCGACATGAGCTGCCCTCTTCGGGACAATACCTGGCCAGGTAGACATACAACTCACACAAACACACTCCAGCTACCTTGACATCCTTTTTTTACTCCTTGGCAACTAAAAATACTCAGACAAGGTCACATAAGTACACACAACAAATGTAAACTATCACTAGAATATGCAGTTTGTTGGTGTCTTGTGATTCAGCTCCTGTGGTCATGTCATCGAATGTCTGTAAGCTCGTTAGCTTTCTAAGTGACACTTCGGCATTTTTGTGAGGAGTTGTGGCTCTGCTTATGGTACTGTACGCTCCAGTTGCTGTCCTTGTCTGTCCTCTGCACTCTGGGGGTGGTGCTGAATAGCGCTGTCATACTGGGGGTGTGGAGGATGTCTTTATGGTATACAGATTCACACACTGTCAAAGGTTTCTCTCTCTCTTCCTTTGCTGCTGCTGCTGCTTCAGTACCTGCAGGTTTTAAAGGAGCCACTGACAGCTTTCATAAGCTCTGTCAAGGTGTGGTCTGAGATAACACGGAAAGTGCACATACAAGTTCACAATAAAATACATGTTAAACCATAAATATATACTTTCACTCATTGCAGAAAAGAGCCAAATTCATCACTTTTGTACACAGTGAAAAAGTCCCACACGTACACTTTGCTGACCATTCTTAAGCCACATGGCTGACACTGACTAACATAATGAAGCCTTTTACTGTCCGCTCACTCTAAAATTAAATCACCATCTGTCACTCTCGTTTGACAGTCGATATTTATCAAGTGGTGGAGGGGATAAAACAGTGTGTATCCGACTTCTGTGGTCATGCGGTACTGGTGCGGGAAGGATTTGTGGTTTGAGCTGGGCCCACGGCAAATATTGAACACATGCAGCGCCTGCCAACTGAGAGTAATCATCAACAACACCCACATAATCACAACCTGCATTTATTTCCCCCTTCTGCAATTTAGTTGAGCACTGGGATGCCAGAAATGTTTGGCATGGAGGACCAGATGCTAAAGCATGTAAAGTGGGCCTTGGGTTCCAAAACAATGAAACTGAGCATCACGAGCTTTCTATGGAGAGCCAATCAGGACATAGTCTAGACTATCAGCAAATTCCTCTATAATATAGAGTCTGTGACCTTTGTTCCTAGAGACTAATAAAAGAGGATGTTCTATTGCACTATTCAGACAAGTCCAGTTAGACTTGCCCTCCAGTGTGGTTGGGGATTGTTATCCCACTGCTGCAAGAGCCAGACATGCCATTGCTTCGAAGAGCCCTAACAAAGCAGGAGGAAGTGAGAGACTTCCATGTGGAAAAGGCAATTAACAGCTCAATGCCCAAGGGACTGAGCAAGAAAAGCAGGGAGGGAAAAGGATGTCTGGAGATATAAATGGAATAAAACTGGAATAAAATTAAAAGAAAACAACTACTTGTAATGATGGTTATTCTAAATTTCCAGAATCAAAAACCCTAAGGTGCTACTTCCCATAAAAACATTACAATGAAAAAGGAGTCAAAGAAACAGATAGATGATAGATGAAAGACAGAAGAAATAGGAAACACCTAAAAGAATATAGGAATAGCCATAGAATAGGAAGCAGAGCTCTGTGTGAAAGAGGATGTGAAAGAAGAGGAAAAAAGAAAGAGGGGGAAACAGATAGAGAGTTGTTGTTATCAGAGTGAGATCTGCCAGTCAGTAACATCTCTCAGACACAGCTGTCACACTGATTTTATCTCCCCTGAAGAGATTAAAACCATCAAAACAAGAAACCCTCCTATCATCCCAAACAGACAGACAAAGACAGAGGGAGTAAACTATCCCCCAAACTAAAAAAGATGGCGTGATAAGGAAGTGAGACACACGCCTGAGACTTTGTTATGGAGTCATCATTTACTGGCCACTCTACTGACATTTTTTTCTCTGAGTGTGTAAACTGGGGCCAGGTGTGAGCGAGAAGGAGCCATCCCTCTTTTAGGCACCGGTATCTGACACCGCTGGCTGCCTTATCAACACTCTTTGACATCCACAGCCATTCTTTAAATGCAGCCTCTGGCCTGATGCAGCACAACAACCCAGTGAACCCATATCTGAAAGGTGAAGCAGCTTGAAAGTTTGTCATACCGTCAAAAATTTCTTATCTCTGAGCACGAACTGTTGCAAATTGGGGAAAACTGAAGTCTTTGCACTCAGATAATCCCTCTTTGCTCAGATAAGAGGTGTGAAGTGAAACCTACAGTTAATTTTTATGGCTAGATGCAACCAATACAGTATAGTTTATGAGTCTGGAGTGGTTGGCTTGATGAATCTGCTGTCTATGGGATATGATGATTCAGCTGCACTATTACCATGAGTGATTTCAGCTCAAGGCAACGCTAGCACTTCCGCTTCACAGGCACAGAGACAAAGCGAGAGAGAGAGATATAGAGAGCGAGAGAGAGGGATAGAGAGAGAGAGAGAGAGAGAGAGAGAGAGAGAGAGAGCTGCTGATTAGGAAACATAAGTTAGCAGTGGAATGAGAGGAGAATGCTTGACTTTCAGATCAGAAGCTTTTTTAATCATATTCTTAAGAAGGAATTTCTAAATTGATATTTTCAGAATGGTAGGAAGCTGCATGCTGACACATACGAGTATGGAATTTTGAGTACTTTACAGTATGCAGACAGGCTTTAACCTACCCAAGGCTTGGAGGTGAGGTTTATGGCCCTTGTGATAAATTTAGTCTTTTCAGTTTCCTAAGCATGCCCCATATTTAATGGAGGAAATTCAGCAGCAGCGGTCACATTCTCTGCTCATCCCTACATAACCTGGGGGNGGGGGGGCTTATAGCTTTACCAACCTTTTCTAATGACAGGAAGGAAAACTTGCCATTTCTAGCCTTGACCCAGACTATGAACAATCCCTGCACAGTTCAACCCCCACACCGAAGGCAGTGATCCTGACATACTTTAACATACTTTAACATTTACACAATCGTCCTTACAATATCCCCTGACATCCCAACAATCACCCACTAATCAAGACACAATCAAGCAGTCCTTCTATGAGTTCACATTGAGACATCACCTGATGATCTCTGCATGTTCAAATGCTAACACATTAGCCAACAATCCCTGCATGGTTCAAGAGGCCAGAGCTGATTTATGTGCGAGCTGGGATTGTTCTTCCTAATGTATTCCACCGTAAAGACCAAAGCAGGCCATCGAGCGTGTGAGTCGAATAGAAATCACCGTGCGAATGGACTGGCAGATAGGAGGACCATGACTGCACCGTATTAACTTTTAATTATGAGTTTCTGGAAGGTGCAATTACCAATCTGAGAGTAGATTCACTGAAGCTCCACTTCCAGGCCATGTCTGAATGTATCATCATTTTCACTTTTTCCATTATTTCACTTTTTTTTCTTCTAGAATTAGCCAAGCATTTATCAGCTAGACTCTCCTGTGTTTGACAAACTCGAAAAGTCTTATTTTTTTTCCGCTGCCCCCTCTCACTATTTCTGTCTTCTCTGTTTCTGCCTCAAGATTCTTCTCCAATACTTCCTTCACTGGAGCCACAGGCCTAATCCAAGTGGATCCTGACCTCTCCTGGGTCCTCTCCTCCCAGCTGTTCCATGTTTGGAGCTTAAAGAGGGGTGCTCTGGGCCAGCCAGCCTGGGTTACTGTAGGCCAGTGGAGCCGGGGAAGGCTCGAGCTGGAGGAGGGGATCATAGGAGTTGGGGGAGCGTTAGGGTTTGGGGGCAGCCAGGGACAGGGTCTTGGAGCTGGCGTGAGAGGAGGGGATGGCCAGGGGGACAGCAACAATGGAGGACGCTGGAGGCCAGGGATTTCTGTAGAGGGACACCGTCTGAGGGTGGTGACACTGGTGGAACACCCTTTTGTCTTCACACGGGAGGTGGATGATGATGGACAGTGTCCAGCTGGTCAGCTCTGTTTGGACCCAAGAACCAACCGATCTGACTTAATCCAGACCCTCTTCCACCAGCTACACAATCCAAATTCTACAGCAGCAGACTGGGATGCCCTTGGTGAGTTTTGTTTAGGCAATTTTCCTTACAGTATACAATGCCAACATTGTCATAGAAATATTTCAACTTGTGAAATGATGTGTGAGTTTTGAAATTGTCAATTCTAGTTGGAATTGTCACTAGCATAGAAGAGAATATTCGTCAACTGCACATATTCCTCATGTTTGCTGTATATATTATTGACCAATAGCTTTCCCGAGAGCGAATAATATAGTAATATAGTACTAATATAGTAGTAGATTAACGATACATACAGCCTACTATATCCAGAAATAATGCACATGTCAAAGGCATCTTCACTTTTCTTGAAGTTAACCTGACACTTCAGGACAGAAGCCCAGACCAGCACTCACTCTAAGGTGTTACGATTAGCCTGCCGATGGCAATAGCCCAGGATTCTAATCAGAATAGACTGCAGCAGAGAGCATTCATCCCACTGCTGATTATTTACCTCCTAAAGCATTTCATACTTCCTCTACACTTGCACCAGAGGTAGGCTAAATCTCAGACACTCTTACTGTATCTCCAGAATTTTTTACACTATGCAGATGACTGTCATTGCCTTTGATCCTCTCTTATTCTCTTCCCTGAGGATCTCTTATGACAGACCTCTTTTCATCACCTTTGGAGAACCTCATTTGTCATCTTTTTTTTTCTCCTGAGTCTTTTGTTCTGATATTGAAGGCATACCAGCTACTACATCCATGACCACCTCCTATTCATCCTAATACATTGTTGGTAGAACATGGACTAGTAATGGTTTACATTTGTACTATTGTGGTTGTCTCCATGTTTTGGTTGAGTAATGGGATTGACATTCCCATTTCTTCAGCTTGAATCAATTTTCCTCCCCTTTCAGCCTCTTCTTGCTGTCTACCTAGGATTCTGTATAGCAAGATAGTGGTCAGTATACCAAATTTGACTATAATTGGCCAAACCCTATTAGAGTTCAAAGCATTTTTTCTGCTGTAGCACCCCCTATGAGCCAGTTTCATTTTCATTTATTTCATTTAATGAGCATCACACTATTTATTCAGGAGTTGTAGCCCATTTTCTGAATATGTGCAATGTCCTAAAATTGATTTGCTCATAGCAGCCAAATGATGCGATCCCTAAAAGGTTTTTATCATTTTTAATCAATTTAGTCTAGAGATGATGCATGCCGAATTTGTGGATAACTAAATCAATGACGTAGGAGGAGTTTGCAGCAAATGTTTGTCAAAAATTCAAAATGGCAGAAATTGTAAAAGTGGACATTATTTAATGTGAGTAAAATTGAGTCTCTGCCTAGGAGATGGGCTCATTAAGAGATACTGTACTAGCATACTTGTCCTGTGAGGATCCATCTGACACAGCACTGCAATATTTCTGTGATTCATAGTCAACAGCTGTGGACAAATACCAGGAAGTGCAACCCTTGCACTTTCAAAAAATGCATATAAACATCCCTGTGGATATTTTTCACATCATCATCATATTTTGTCTCAGATCTACCAGAGGACCTAAGGAAGTGCTGCTACGGGTACTGCATCGACTTATTGGAGAAACTAGCAGAGGACATGGGCTTCACCTTTGACCTCTATATTGTGGGCGATGGGAAGTATGGGGCATTGAGCGGGACAGGACGCTGGACGGGACTGGTTGGGGACCTGCTGAGTGGAACAGCTGACATGGCTGTCACCTCATTCTCCATCAACTCTGCTAGAAGCAGAGTCATTGATTTCACCTCGCCTTTCTATTCCACCAGCCTGGGCATTTTGGTAAAACTGCTTAAAGTCATCATTAGTTTTGAGTTTGCATTTTAATGATTTTTAGAAGACACAGGGTATGTCCTATGAAATCTACATCATTTTGAAGAAGGCAGCCAGTGACAGCATAGCAGTCTTCAGCTTTAGTTTGATTTGTAAATCTCTCTCTCCCTCTTGTACTTCATTTAGCCCCTCTACACTCCTCACCCCAGGGTTCTGGAGAGGAACAGGAGATCATTAGGCAATGAATAATTAGTTTGCCGAGTTTTCAGTGGGCATGTTAATTATGAAAGTTCAAAGGCAGTTTAAGGGTTTATAATGAGGCATTTAGAGAAGACATCAAGCAGAATCCTCAAACGTTCTCTGTTATCCTTTCATTTGGTAACATTTCTGTCTTTGGCTGACATTCAGCAATACATAATCTGATCTGATTACATGATGCAATTCTGTAGCAAGATGGATGATATTTGCCCTCATAAAATACTTTTTTACAGAGTGGTAGCTAATTATACCCTTGAGTGTTTAAACACAATTTCAGATTAGAATCCCAATTGTAATAATCACAATGTTTTGTAAAAAAATCCAGTTTCTTGAACACTTGTCGTATTTGACCTTGACTGCATATTAATGTCCTATCAGGTACGTAGCCGGGACACAGCAGCCCCCATCGGCGCCTTCATGTGGCCCCTCCACTGGTCCATGTGGGTGGGCATTTTTGTCACACTGCATCTCACCGCACTCTTCCTTACACTGTATGAGTGGAACAGTCCTTTCGGCATGACACCGCATGGCAGGAACAGGCTACGCGTGTTCTCCTACTCCTCTGCCCTCAATCTCTGCTATGCCATACTGTTTGGACGAACTGTCGCCACCAAGGTAAAGCAGCTTTCCTTTCTGTGATATATAGGTGCCATGCAAAGTCAGACTGGGAAAAAAAATAAAGAAGAAAGGGAATATTACAGGGAAGAGTACAGAAGAATAAGGAAGAGGGAGATGATCTTGATGGCCCGCTGAAAAAAGATGGATAGGAGAGAGGTTAACAAGGGAGGCAGTGATGAAGTAGAGAGGGACATGGGGAACAGAGAGGATAATGCACATACGGAGAGGGAGAGGGGAAAGGGTAAGTGCGCTGACAGAGATTGAAAGAGTTATGGCGAGGATGATAAGGATGGATGAAAGTGGAAAGGGATGGACTGAGGAGAGATTAACTACCCGAAGTAGTTAAGAGAGAAACTTGAAAACCTGCAGAGAGGGGACGAGGCTCAAGAGGGTTAGAAAGGAGAGAGGGCAGTGAGGAATAGATTTCAAAAGAAGGTTGATAGAAAGATGGTGAGAGAGGGTCAAAAGGGTAAGTAAGGAAGCAGAGAGGCAAGAGGCAACAGAATGAGGGTGATGTGTAGGTTGGCAGACGGAGGACGATGTAAAGGGGAGAGGACAAGAAGGGGGGGTCAGGTTAGAGAGCTGGAGAGTGAAGGATGGTACAGACAGGTGAATGTTTAAAAAGCAGATGAAGAGGCAGTCATGAATGCCCATAATGTTCAACAGAGACGCTGTCCAATGTGCTGAAAACATTCTAATGTCCTACAAAGACAAAAACAATTTACTATTATGTTCATGTTTCTGTTTGGCAGAAATACATAGATATCAAAATGTCCTCTTGCAATACATTTTCATAGAATTTTGTTATACGTGACTGATCATGTCACACCCACAGGTGTTTTTCAGTATCAACATAGTGTGCCAAAATCCATTTATTATAATGACTTAAGCTTACTCTTCGAATTTCAATGTGACACATTCAAATGAACATCTAAACCATCATTTGCCTAAATTATTCCTCTCTATCCTACCCATGCCTTCTGGCCAGCATTCATCATATCATTATATTTCTTTTAATGCATAATAACAGTATTACACTGCATCCAAAGAAAGCAGTAAAAGTGATTTGGGCTGAAGGGTGGCCAAGTGATTAGAGAGACCTTCCCATAATTAAAAGGTCACAGGTTTAATCTATGTAACAGCAAATGTGTCCATTAGCGCCTTTGTGACCTGTCAAAATGTCCCTGAACAAGATTCTGAACCATATGTGCTGGGTCAGATCCAAACAGTCAGTTCTGTTTAGGTTAACAAGGAAGATATGAACAGGTAAATTGTTTACAAAGCTGCCAATAATACCTTATTTCCATGGAGTCACATTTATTACAAGTTCAATTTTAACAAGATTTGTGCCACCTTAATAGGTTTACAAATGGAAAATATTGCCTTTTCGCCATCAGACGATATATTATTTACTGGATATTTTCCTTTAAACGTGTGGCTTGGGAACACAGTTTATTTTAGACAGAAGAATCAAGAAAGAGTGAACATTGCCTCTAGCCATCTTCTTTTTGAACATTAAGAATATGCATTACTCTTCAGGGTAGTCATCTAAATCTTAGTAATACTTTATTCCACATATGTGATTTTGATTTGGTCATGCATTGCTAAATTGTGTGAATTTTGACTTATTCATGTGCTCTTAATTTTCTTTGATTGTATGATCAAAAATGGTGGGAATCTGTGGTGAAAACCAATGACTGGCTGCTTGTTCTGTGCTCATGCACTACACCATAGGCCCCTACTGTAACTCTTCTCTATGTTTCATGCTTTATCATAAACATTTTCTTCTCAGATGTGACACTATGCAATATTATCCTCTTTTCTCCTCGTTCTATATAAACCCTTTACAACTCTCTATTCATTGAAGAAAGCTCATAAAGTTTACACAGTTAGACTGTTAGTGTGTCTTTCTTCAAATCTGGTCAGATTTATTAAATATAGTGCCCACTAAAATAAGATTCATCTGATTCTAAGGCTATTTTATTCAACATCTTGTAAAGAAAACACCCTATCCTGCCGATTGTTTCAAAAAGGCATTATAAATGATATTTACAACCTATTTTATTCACAGTTTGTCCAAATAATCTGGGTTTATGAAACAGGTGCATTTAAGTCCTTGGAAATTCCTCTCGTGTTAAGGGAATTTAATAGACATAAATAAATAAACATGGGCTTCAATAAGATTCATTCACCTACGCAAGCAATTTCACAAAAAAGTATTCCTTACGTCTCACGTCTCCTGTGTTCACTTTTGTCTAGTTTTCTTCTTGTCAGTGCTTGTTGCCATTGAGTTTCTGATTCTGTCTTAGTTTCATTTTTTTTCCCCTGACATCATGACAATTTTCAGTTCAACCTCTTATGGCATATGTCTCCACTCTGCAGACTCCTAAGTGTTGGACAGGCCGATTTTTGATGAACCTTTGGGCAATCTTCTGCTTGCTGGTGCTGTCCAGCTACACCGCCAACTTAGCAGCAGTAATGGTGGGAGAGAAGACCTTCGAGCAGGTCTCAGGAATCCATGACGACAAGGTTAGTCAGACAAGGACACACACTTCCAAGTGCATTCATGTCAGCACCTTCATGTAGGCATACACAGCAACATCCACACACAGACTAATCTTACACAAGGACAGGCTAATGAGTAAAGAGCAGAATTATTTCCGAAGGATTATCGCCTTTCTTATCCTTAAACCCTATAGGGAGTTCAGGGCTACAGTAAATTTGATATGAGACCCACTACAATATCCACTCTGCCCTCCCACTTCTCTCTTTTCCTCCTTCTCCTTCACCCATGCTGCAGCTGCATCACCCCTCCCTGGGCTTCCGGTTTGGGACGGTGAGGGAGAGCAGCGCCGAGGATTACATGAAGAAGAGCTTCCCAGAGATGCACGACTACATGAGACGCTTCAATCAGCCCACCACCCCTGAGGGGGTACACATGTTAAAGTAAGACACACAATACACATGCAACAAAATACATTATTACTCAGCTGGGCAATAAAACCCTATAATCATGTTGACATCTTGCAGTTATATTACATGGTTGTCTGCATTATGCCAGATCTTATTTTTCATTTTATTCTTGTTTCATTAATTAACAAAGACAAGCACTGATGCCAACACAGTCAGTCACTAATTCACAGTCAATGGATTTCAAAAATTATCAGTTGACGCATTTAATTCTTGAGTGTGGACGCTCTGATTTCCCTCTTAAGGACATTTAATTATGTTTGTAGATGCTTACTTTGCAGTCCAAATTATTGCAATCCAAATTATTGCAATAGCACAGTGAAAAACTAGTTTTAGGCTGGATTGTGACTTTAATTTTCATTTGATTCTTTGGTACAGCTTGCTTTTGATTTGGCTGAGATCTTTGTTTGTGAGTTTAGTTACACCCTGAACACAATCACAGTCTAGTACAAGGTGGTATAAATGAGATCAAAGCATGTAAACTCCACACGCACACCAAAACACATAAGGGCCATGTGTACACAACATGGATGGTTATGTACAAAAATGAATTCATACATGCTATAAGAATGAGAAACAACATGGCTACCCTGGCTGCAACAAGTATATGGTCACATAAGGAACTGTATACATATTGTTCCACACTGCAAACACACACACAGCCATAGCCACATCCATTGAGATAGCATGCGTGCTGACTTTGGAATACGAGAGACTACAAAGCGCTGGTTCAGAGAAAGGGGATGAGAGTGGGGAAGATGAAGGTGGGGTTTGTTTGTGTGTGAGGCGAAGCAGAAGCAGAAGTCACAGCAGTGCGGAGAACCAAAGAGAAGCAGTAAAATACTGTGCTGGCAGAACTACTGACCCCAATACTGCGTTCACATCTCTAAGAAAAAAAAACTCAAGACTACTCCTGGAGAGAAGAGAATGCTGAGGGCTACACATGCAGGCAAAAACGTACACACGTACACACACACACACACACACACACACACACACACACGCACACAAAGGCATAGGCTCACACGCAAGCACCCTTTCAATCATACCTGTACATATTCTCAAGCATACATATTCCACATCGGAAGCAAGAGTTGGATAACTTCCGCCCCTCTTTTGTTCCAAAAGAAGTTTCTATCCTGTCTTCCCCTTGCACCTCATATTTGACAGGTGTAGCAGAAGCAGAAAAACAGACTTTTCTGCTTTGCTAGCACAGCAAAGACTTTGTAAAGTCACCGCTTTGTTCTGCAGTAAACTCTGAATAACAAGAAGTTTTGGATAATTTGATCAGTCAAGCTTAATATGATATCTGACTTTTTGCAGTTGGATTAACTGTGTGTGTGTGTGTGTGTGTGTGTGTGTGCGCATGTGTGTATGTGCGAGCGTGCTTGCATTTTCCAATACATGCATTTATGCTTGTTTATCTGTGTACCATTCAAATTTGCATGCATGTGTATATGTGTATAATCATGAATTTGTTTATGGATGCGCATCTGTGTTTGTGTTTCCAAATATGTCTGTTCAGCTTTAATCACTGTGCCTGTGTGTGTGTATATAAATGTGCTATTTAAATCCAGTGTATTGTACTTAGTATCCTGAAACTCATCTACTGCCAGTCATGGTCAGCAGTAGCGCCTGTAGGCATGGGAACGGTTTATAATTAGGGGTCAATTAGGGTCAATTGGATCGATATTGTCAGAGTTGGAGACGCTTCAGCAGTGTGTATGGCCTTATCAGCCCGACACAGAGGCTGTTGGTTTAGGTAATGATGTATGTGTTTACGCAGTGTATTAGAATGCAGTTAATCTCATCCTCAGTATTAATGACAAAAGAGGATGATAACCTAAATATAGGGCTCCTACACGGGTCCAGAGAGTCCAAAAAGTTTGGAAAAGTGAATCCAAGCATTTCCAGGTCTTGAAAACTTTTAGGTTGGTTGTCTCCAATTTCTCACTCTTGCGGTGTGTTTGTGTGTGTGATGTGTGCGTCTGTGTCTGTGTGTGCGTTGGTGGTGAAGGACAGACCCTCCTGCCTTAGACGCGTTCATCATGGATAAAGCCCTGCTGGATTTTGAAGTCTCCATCGACGCAGACTGCAAACTGCTTACAGTCGGGAAGCCATTTGCCATAGAAGGTACACACAATACACACAAAACACAAACACGCATGTATACAGAAATACAAAGAGTATATGCTTACACATACATTCAGAATGGAGATCAAATACTATTAGCTGCATGACTGACAGGATAACACGGAGATCCACTGTGTGAACTTATGATGCTGCAGGCGGATAACACTCAGCCATCTATTATTAATAACAATCAGTCATAGCATTTTGTACTTTATGCTTATAGGTAGGACAAGCTGCAGGTCAGTGAAGCATGAAAACAAATGCACAACCAGTCAGAAGACAGCTAATAACCCACGCAGGGAATTATTGTATTCAGGGTTTCTTGTCAGTTCTACATGGATGCATAAGCGATGGTGCCCGCTTGTTTTGTGGACGAGGCTGAACCTGCTTCTTATTCAGCAGCTACTTATTTGAATATTCTGGTCTAAGTTGAAAGTGGTATAACACCTGCAGAGGGCACTGTTTAGCCATTTTTTAACTGTACCGTACTCATCTAGAAATGTAACTAAATATCATTAAACAAAGGCAAATGGTTAAAATAAACAGCAACTTTTCATTTTGAATGAAATGTGTTTCAAAACATTAAAAATCCATGTAGCTTTTTTTTAACTTGCATGATGTGGCACCCCAAGATTTTCACTGGCTTTATCTAGTAAAGCCTGATCTGTGTGTGTTCTAACTCTACTAAAAATTATTTTAATTTTAGACTTGTACAAAAAGGCCATTTTCCAGAGTCCTTGCTTCCTCTTTTACAAAAATATGGGGAGCATAAAAAAAAGATGGTTGTCCATCTTGGTCAGCTCTGTTTCATATTTTGCTCTCAACCAGTTTTTGACAATTTTTCCTGCTTTTCTAAATGGATTTGGCCTGTTTAACAGTCATGTCATGTTTTCACATATTTGACAGTTCAGTTTTGCACTACTTTCAATAATTCTTCTGTTGACTACTATGACATTTCCAATAAAGTTTTCAAATAGTGGCCTGAAAGTAGTATTAATGTTGTGTGCATGTCTCATCAGAAAGAAGTCTGAAATTATGCAATATTTAGAGCTTAAAATACCTCCCAAAAAAATCTAAAATATATCACCATAGAGGCATTTTGAATTTGCTGACATGAAAGCTCTGGAGCTTCAGTCACTACACAGCATTACTTCTGTTGGTTAGGCAATACGAAGTTGAAAGAGAGCCTTTCAAAAGACAAGGTTTTTGGCAATTTTTCTTACAGTCTGTCTTCATGCATAGATACTGTGGTTACAAAGCATATTGGACAAATTACCAGTTATAAATCATGCTTTTTTAACCTGATAGTTAATCATTTTTCTTGATTATTTGAGCCGGATAATGTATTATTATGGTTACTTGAAGTAATAGAGGTGGTGATGTTTAGGCTATGGACAAGGTCTTCGCTGGTCCACATGATTACTTACAGCCAAGATCCAACCCCAAATTATATTCAGTCTAGTCAGTTTAGGGCTGTTGGCAATAGCTATGCTATTGTCTCGGGTCAGCATGTCAATATGTCTTATACCTGAGTGGATCCAAATGGACCCTATCAGTCCTGCTAGGGTCCATCTGTGGTGTATCATAATCGCCACAGGAGAAAATGCACTCTTTGAGTGAAGACTGAAAGCTTGAACTGAAATGCAGGTAAATGGAGTCATTCTTTGTTAAAGGAACAAGTTGAAAGAAAAGAGCATCGTGCTACTCTCACTGCTGGCCTCTCTATTTGGGTCTGTTCAGGTCGACTGAATTTTGTATTGGGTCTAATCAACTTCAGGTCTATTTTGTGTCAGGTCAGACTGTCCTCAGCTCCCTTGCATCCCATGTCACTTTTTTGAAAAATTATTTATGCGTGTCTCGTTTCGGATAGGTTTTCCATGGGTCTGTTTTGGGCCAGATCCTAAATTTTGGACCCATGAGGGCCTCTACTATAGACTTAAACAGTCAACTGAATACATTTGAGAGGCACAATAGCAATAAATTGTGCCACTTTTAGACATTAAGTGTACTGTCAACCTGCCAAAAGAAATTATGTCCTGGCTCTAATAAAATCCGCTGCTCCCTTTTGCTGAGGTAAATAAAGGTCCCTGCCTGCCATTATTGGGAGTTTTACAGTATTCCAGTCACATGTCATCCACACTTATACAGCTTCTGAAGGTGACACTGAAGCACAGTTTCAGGCAGCTGAACACATTTACTGAATGTATATCAAGTGTTAAACCTCTAACCCAAACCCTATTTAGCCAGAGGAAGACTTTTATAAGTGTAGAAAACCAAAGTGTGTCAGTACCTTATGTGCAGGCCTGCCCACTGATGGTGTGTGTGTGTGTGTGTGTGAGACTTTTATTTATGTACATGCACATTCAGTGTTAGTGCATTTAAATATATGTTTGTACAGTTACAGTAGGTGTGTGTGTGTGTGTGTGTGTGTGTGTGTGTGTGTGTGTGTGTGTGTGTGTACTTCCATGTGTGCTTGTTTCAGTTCAGCTTTCTTTTATCTTTCCATCTTAGAGATACACAGACAGGAGCTGGAGAGCCATATGGGACCAAACCGTATCTTTGATATCAATACTCTGTCAGTCAAAGCTTACCCCCAGAAAGACCCCAACTCCCACATTCCCCACTCACTGTACAACTTTTGTTCACTGGGGATTACTCACTGCTTTCTTCAATGTCTGAACCAGACAAAATGAGCCAAGGGACTTGACTATTGCATTACTCAAGACTGTGGGAAGGAGACAGCAGGTCTCATCGGGATGTAGAGTGGGTCAATTTAATGACTAGTTGATTCATTGCCTACATGAATAGGCAGGCGATGAATCCACACTGCCTCTGATAGCTATTCACCTCACAGTCTGCTGTGTGAGGGAGAATGGGATGGGAGTAAACTCAGTAACTCTGAATGGGAAACGAAGAAAGAGTCGGAAATGGCCCTGACAGCAGGATAGGAGAGGGGAGGAGAGGAAAGGAGAGCATATGAGGTACTTTGGAAAAGTCAGAAAAGGAACAATGGTAAGGAAAGGATGGGCAGTGAGTGAGATGAGGAAGGTGGGAATTGAGCAGGAGAAGTAGGAGCGCCTTTCATTAGCCCACTGCGTGTTTGCGCTTTTCTGCATAGCGAGTGATAAAAAAGGCAGCCAACAGAGGCCCCTAATCAAGACAAACCTTCCCCCCATGCAGACAGACTGAGGGAGGTGGCGAAAAGAAAGACAGAGAGAGGGGGAGAAAGGGTGAAGACAAGAAAGAGAGGAAGAATATTTGGTCCATGTGAGGATGTGGGTGAGATTTATAGAGTAGTATGTGGACTCTTGAGATACAGAGAGACAGAGGAATTGGGGCTCTGGAGACCCTGCGGCTAAGGTGCGAGCTCAAATCTCCAGGCTGCTTAAGTGCAGAGAGATACGGGGGAGTCGTTAGGTGTCTGTTTTCACTGAGTGCTATTGGAAGATGTTTACGACAGCCTAGACACACACCATTAATAATACTGCCACTGAACACGCAACCACTCAATGCTCGTTTGTATTTGTGTGTGTGCGTGTGTGTGTGTGGTGTGTATTTATGGGTTTTTGTGGTCCACACAAGCCCAATCAAGCAGCACAAAGTACGTCTGAAGATTAAAACAAGGCAGGGAGGAGATTCAGGGTGGGACAACTCACGACTGGCAAAAGAAAAGTGGCATCCAAACACTTTGTTCACACGTGTGGGCGTGTGTGTGTGTGTGTGCGTGTGTAAAAAAAGAAATATGAGGGTTTGGTTTTTTTTTTACATAGCGAGCACTGCCATCAAAGTAAAATGGGTTTTGGTAAAGTACAGTAATAATCCAGAGAAGTTTTCATAAAATAAGTATAATAATCCTAGTCTGTATCACTGATTAAGTCCTAATTCATCAATGCCACTTTAATGGAAGCTTTAGCATTTGTTACTTTAGCTCTAAACACTCAACAAGTGAGTAAAATTATTGGGGTAATTCACAAAAAATTCATGGCAACTACACAGCGTCATGTTAAATAAGCAGTGTGATAAGTGAAGCACATTAGCTTCCCTTACATTAATCAGCATATTGGTGTCCCATTACTGACACATTGTTGTAAGGTGTGTCATAGGTAATCTGTGATCTGTGTGTTAATGAGCTGCTTTAAACTTAAGAGTTTCGATTTTTTGGGGGTTTCTCTGGTGTCGCAGTATGACACCAAACATGAAACATTAAATTGACAAAGGAAACCTAAATTCTCTGATTTAGAACTCCACATTTTAAGAGACTGACACTAAGATAAGAGATCCAAGCACTGGGATTGGGTGTGGTGTGTGTGTGATGTATGTGTGTGAGAGAGAGACAGACACAGAGCGCAGCTGATTAGGCTTAAGGAAGGGGAGCAGTGCTACTAGAATGCGTGCAAGATCTGGTGCTGTAATTTATAAATTTCCCCCTAAGTATTTTACATATCCAGCTGAGGCAGTTAAACAGAGAAAATAGCACGACAAAGCTAAACTTGCTTCCTCAAAAAATTGAAGGAAAATATCTAACAATGCTGAAATTTTCATTTGGAAATATTCTTGGACATACAAAAACACCACAAGATTACAATTTTATGACCATTGCTTGTAAAACTTTTATAGTTTTGTCTGAAATATTAACTTGCATTGAGGAAGCAATATTTTTACAAACCTATATATAGCACAATGCAGAAAAAAATCTGATGTGCACATGGGTGTGTCTGTGAGTGGGGTGTTTAAGTGACAGCTTTGGGACTTGACGCTTGTGATAAAATATGTGGATGCCTCAGGGAATGAATCAAAACACATGACAAGAGGCTGCCCACTTGTATTTTACTATTTGACAGAGTGGTCGAAAGCCAGCGAATGGAGAAAGGATGATGGCAGAAAAATCGTCTGTTTCTCTGCAGGAAAAGAGGGAGGAGGCAGACATACAGAGACAAAGAAACAAACTCTGGAGAGGAGACAAAAACTGAATGAAGTGAAGGAATGACTGAGATGGGGAGTGAACTATCTAAGGAGAAACCAGGAGGGCAATAGTTGGAGAGAAATTACCTCAGAATGGGAGACAGGAGGGCTGAAAGAAGAAAAGAAGAATAAAAGGAGGGAAAGAAATGTGAGGGAGGGTAAAGGATGGTATAAGCAAAGGCAGAGAGGCTTAGATGGTGTTTGTTATGTAGCAAACAGAGTGTGACAGTTTCCTGAACCTCTGCTATCCTCTGTTCCCATCTGCAACTCCCATCAGCTTCACACACCTTGACAGCTTCAACACACACACACACACACACACACACACACACACACACACACACACANACACACACACGCATGCACACACACAGACGCACACACACACACACACGCACGCACACGCACGCACTTTAACAGCTGACAGTTCCAAGTCAATCACACGCATTCACACACAGAGACGCTTTTGGCATGTCTGTGTCTTTGGCTGCATTACAGAAGAAATGAAACAAACAACCCCAAGAGGTCTAATGTTGCCATAAATCTGATTCTAAGCTGAGGGACACATTTGTTTCTTTCTTTTTTTTTTTCTTTTTTTTTTTGCACCTGCAGAAATGTGGATTGTAACGCTAAACAGATGAAGTTATGAAGTCTGAGCAGGTCACAGCCGTATTTCTCTGTAGCTTTTCAGCTGAGTAACGAGACACATTGATCTATGAATGTGTTGTGTGTTGAGAGAAAGTATTCAGTGGTGGAAAAAGTGCTTGAATTTTTTAGTAAAGTTCTGGTTAATTAGCACCACAATGGAAAGCAAATATAAGCCACGTTACGCTTGATGTTAGCTATGCATTAACTTATGCACGACAGCTGTGGATCCTACATTTATCTGATATGTTGGTCGTGGATACAGTATCTTAAAGATTTAATGCTACACATTTGCAAAATGTAATACCTACAAACAATCATGGGGGTGGTAATGTTAGCTTTTGTCACATTAGCAACATAGCAATATTGTCAACTAGAAAAATGGCTGAAAGTTACGCTGAGAAGCCAACTGAGCACAGCAGTATTCGTTTCGTTGCTTAGTCTTTTACACAGTTGACTGCAATCATACTTAAGAATGTCCAGGAATGTCACATTGGCCCCTGGTGGATATAATTTTTAATCTTCTAGACTGAGATAAAGTATGCAAGTAAGTATTTTAGCAACATCGCTCAACTATGTGCATGAGTGTATGTAAATAAAATCAAGTATAATCCTATTCTAAGGTTATTTTCATAGTAAAACATACTGAAATAAAACTTGTCATGGGGTTACATTAGCGTTAAACAATATAATATTGTAGCTGCTGGAGTTGTACCCTGAAAAAGTAAGAAATAAAGATGTCTAATGCATAACCAATCATGAGATGATGAAACAATCGCAACAAATCCAGCACAGATAAAGACTGATTGTGCTAATAAAAGTTTTAATTACCGACTGCATATTAAAATGAAAATGTCTTTGAAGCCAAGACATCCCTATCTGTCAAATCAGTCAGTTTGAATTATGCATCATATTTTATGAGCTCATCATATGGGCATGCACAACTTTACTGAGCAAAAGAAAAGTAATATATCTGAGTGAAAGTGCTACAATGTGAAGGTACAATACTTGCGTCATATATTATTTTCATAGCCAGAGCTGCCAGAACAAAACATATTATAATTATAGAGCCTATCAAGAAACAGAAGAGCCACCTGCGACAAAGCAGCGGTTCAACAGTAATTACAGGGCAATAATATCAACGAAAGAACAAGATCCATAAAGAGCACAATCTATAATGTCAGCATGTTATCAGGTCTGAGTGTACAAATCAGAGAGAAGGAAGGTTTTCCTGCCCTTTCTACAAAAGTGGGTCTTGTATTTGTAACCAGAGGGGATGACTAGAGTGTTCATAGAATTTCCGCTGACAGCTTGGTGATGAGGTCTGGTAGGTGAGAAGTGAGGAGTCCAATTATTTTTGATGCATGATGGGTGATTTTCAAGAATGTTTTCCCACTAGTGACAGGAAGCTTGGCGACAAAACAGATATTGCTTCTCCAGACAGGGAAGAATAGATTCATAAAGTCTAAAGTCAAAACCCTGCACTGCTGAACCAAAAGTCCAGGGGATGGAGTTTTCCTGATCCATCTCTCATGTAATGTTAATAGAAGTGATTAATATTGAAAAAGTTCTGAAATCCCTAATTGGTGGACACAGATAAGTGGGAATGATCAGCAACCTTTAAAGGAACATACCTGTGTTTTTGCATGTTTGAGCCAACTAAATAAAACCTGCACACATTACATTACCGCCAACCATTTTCCATGTATACTCTGGGAGCAGTACATTTTATAATTGTTTTCCCTACCTTACAGCTGCCACTGGTTTCACTTCATTCCAGTACACTATTAAAATCAACTTGTACAGACTTGGAACATGCTTGAGATAGGTAATCCATCACAGCGAACCAAACGTTATTCTTATTTTTTTGTCAAAGTTATTTAATTTAGCTGATCTAACACAGAGCTGCATGGAACAAAATGTATGTCTCCACCAGGGAATATAGTCCCAGACTATATTCTTTTTTACAGAGAAATTAAAAACGACCTTGTCTTCTACCACTGGCCAAAAGTATTGCACTTCCCTGCATTTTTGTGTAAACTTTTCTGAGTTAAAATACCACTCCAAATACAACAAAATTTATTTTTTTTTTAGTGTTTTAGAGTAAGTATAACTGAAAAAAGCCATAAGTTCTTAACAGTGTTAAGTAGGAAGACACTTTTGACATACTGTTAAGATTTGAAGAAACCAATATTATTAGTAGAGACCAAACAGTAAGTTAAAACATCTTCTTTGAAGTAGGGTCAGAGCAAATGGTTTTCACGTGTTTTCACTGACTTGTAGTAATATTGTTGTCATATTACCTACTCTTAAAATCAAATTTAAGTCTAAAGAAAAGTTGAATATTCTGAAAGAACTTCAACATGCCAAAAACTACAGAACTTACCTCTGAAGAAAGAGCACAGATCATTGCTCGTCATGAAAATGGTTACAGTAATAAGGGAATTGCTAGGAAAGGCTAGGGATGTCACACTTCAGTGTCAAGGATAATAAAGAAATACAAATCAGAAGGCCTTTTTCAACCATCTGCACATTCTGGCCGCCCAAAAAAGCAGCACTGAGCTTTCTGACAGACACCTAATAAGACTGTGTCTTCACGACACAGTGGCCAGTAGTCACACTCTCAGATGGCAGTGGCAAGAGTCAGGTTACAGGTATCTACACGTACAGTCAGACGCAGATTACTCTCCTATGGACTGAAATCAAGGCGTACAGCAAAGAAACCACTTATGAGTAAAAAGAACATCTTGGAAATGCCAGGAAATACAAGAAATGGACTGCTGCTGAATGGGGTAAAACAATTTTTTCAGACGAGTCTCCCTTCAGCTGCTTTGGGAACCAAGGAAGTATCAGAGTTAGAAGGCAGGATGGTGAAAAATGCAAAATGGAATGTACAGTGCCTACTGTTTCACAGTAGGCACTGTACTGAAACAGTTTATGTTTCGGGATGCTTTTCTGGAAGAGGAATTGGAGCCCTAAAAATCCTGCCAAAAGGCACAGCCATGAACACCAAATGGTACTTGGAAACTGTGGAGAACGAGCTGATGCCAATTGTGCAGTCAGTTTCTTGAAGAAATGTGCCATTTCCAAGATGACAGAGCTCCATGTCACAGGAAAAGAGTGGCTAACAGAAAAAAACATCACTTCACTGCAGCCATAGCCAGGAAATTTCCCAGATTCAAACCCGATAGAAAATATCTGGGCCATCACTGGCACTGAAGTTAGAAAGCCCAGGAACAGGGCTGGGTCTTCATATGTTTATGTCCTGTCCATTCAAGGGAGTCTATTGGATAGGATGCAATCAAATTTGACCCTCTAAGCCAGCACTTGCCCATGATTTTCCATTGAGGATGACGTTAGCAAATAACTGTTGTATGAAATCATAACGAAGAGATGAAACAGATGCCAACTTGGCAAACAGCAAATTAGTACAAAATTTCCCTACAAAAATGTTACATAGGTGAGGAAGTATTGTATATGTACTTGACTAAAGCTTGTTAGAAGCCTGGTAAGCCAATATATAGTACATCCTCTTTTCAGAGGACATTGTGGCTACCTGCAACTGGTGACTATGGTTTCCTACACAAGAGTCCCAAGTTCTGCATGGCGTGTCTTCCTCAGACATGGCTGTTCTCAGCTCCATTAACCTCCATTTGTCTGCATTTCCTCTTGCAGGTTATGGTATAGGCCTGCCTCAGGGCTCTCCTTTAACCCGTAATGTGTCAGAGTTTGTGAGTCGCTACAAGTCAGACGGCTTCATGGACATGCTTCATGACAAATGGTATAAGGTGGTGCCCTGCGGGAAGCGAGTGTTCGCAGTCACTGAGGTAAGTCATTGCTTGAATGTGTTCATGTATTGTGTACGTGTATTGTGTGTAAAGTGAAGCTTTCTGCCGCTGTACTCTTTTAAATGAGTCTCCCAACGGGACACAAACACGATTGCCTGCCAGCCAAGCACACTTACAATCCAGAATGCTCACATACACACAGATACACAAAAACACACAGACAAAGACATACATCACATACTCAGGCCTATTTACCATCCTTAACCAGAGTTACAGGCACGTACTGTCTGGGTGTCGATACTTATTTGTATCTCGTCTGTGCTCAGACAAAGAACTTTCCGTTCTCCCCTGATTATTTCCAATGCTTTAAAGAACAGCAATCTCTAGACACAGCACACCGTCTACATTTATATCTCGTGTTTGGGAATAGAAAAACCATTTAACTCCCTGTGGCCATGCGTTTAAAATCCCATTTCAAAGTTGAATCATATTATGGCATCAAAAGCAATTACACAGTCATAGGTTTCTCCAGTGAAATGAAAACCCCTGCTTCACCCCACATAAGGAAATTATTACTGTTTCTACAATTTGAAACCCAGAAAGCATCTTGTCCTCTGCTTTTTCTGGGAGCAGAAGGAGGTCAGTGTTGTCCCTGGTGGGTTTATCGAATCAGCGTAGGGCTAATTGCCATCAGAGGCAGTGCTGGGTGGAGGGAATATGATTCAAGAGCAGGAAAAACAGGGAACTGCTTCTTCTCCTTCCTCTGGCCAATGAATGCTTCAAAAGAGACAGACGTTATGTCAGAGGAGACATAGGCATACCAAACGGGGATAACTGCTCTTCAATTAACCACGGTCTTTTTTATCATTTCCTTTCTAACTGACACATCTATTACTCTCATTTTTGCTCCTTTTCTTTCCTCTCAAGAGCTCTTTATGCCTGTTTTCTCCCAGCCTCAATTCTCTGCCTTCCTTTTTTTCCCCAATATGTCTTTCTCCTTTTTTCACATTCCCATGATGCCCTCTTCGATCCCTATTTCAGTTTCTGTGCTTTACAACAGACAGGCTTACATGGCCAAACTATTTATGCAGCAGCAGAATATCAATTGCACATTCACAAAATGTAGCCTAAATGGAAATTATGTAAATGCAAATGATCACTCTCTGCACTTCCTGTCTCTATCAGCTTTAAATCTCTCCCCAACCCCCCCACCTTTCCCTCTCTCTCTCAATACCCACCTCCTCAGACTCTACAGATGGGTATCCAGCATTTTTCAGGCCTATTTGTGTTGCTGTGCGTGGGGGTGGGTGGAGCCTTGCTGACTTTGGCAGGTGAACACACCTTCTATCATCTGGTCATCCCACGTCTCCGTCGCGCAAACACACTGCATTACTGGCTTCACACCAGCCAAGTGAGTAAAGACTCTCTCTCTCTCTCTCTCTAAACCTACTTGCCAAACCCCAGTTCTTTCCCCAACCTAAACCTAATCCCAGTTCCAACCTTAATCCTCAAAGCAAATCTTAACCCTAAAATAAATGCTTTATGTCTTTATGGGGACAGTTTAATGGTTCCCATAATAACAGGCAAGTCCCTGCAATGTGACTGTGTAAACAGGTCATCGTCCCAGCAATATAATAAATACCTAACCCACACACACACACACACCAAACACACACACACACAGACACACACTGCACTGGTAGGACATCTTCAACTCCTGTTCCCAACTGTAGGTAACTTGCACCCTCTACTGGTGAAAATATATATTAAAAATCTAACATTAATCACCAGTAGGAAAGTAAAGAGATGGGATTTTTCATAAAAGTGGGTATGGTCATGTTCTATTCTGCAGCATAAGTTTACTTTACAGGCTTTTGTGGCAGATTGAGAAATTTTAATAAATTTTAGGCACTT
Organism: Lucifuga dentata; assembly: GCA_014773175.1. Lineage (NCBI taxonomy): Eukaryota > Metazoa > Chordata > Actinopteri > Ophidiiformes > Bythitidae > Lucifuga > Lucifuga dentata. The sequence goes on from VXCM01000539.1 coordinate 129,118, forward strand.
AGAAGAAATGTTGAATGGTTGCATCAAAAGTGCTCCATGAAATGGTTCATAAATAGTCGATCAACATGCGTCTTTTTTTGTAGATAAATATTCACGTCTTTGTAATTACTAGTAGACACAAAGTTAATTAATAAGAGCTGCAAAAACCTTTTTTGTGTCTTCAATCAGACTATTTGAGCATTTTTGACATAACAAGGAAAGTTTGAAAAGTCAAATTTTGCTGTTGATGAAACTGTAGCCATACCCAAATGTGCTGCCTGTGGCAGCACATTTATATATTTGAGTGAATGATGAAACTAACACTGTGAATATCAAGACTGCTCACATTTGTTTGCTACGTCCTTCTAAAAGGGCAACCACTCCCGGGCAGCCTCTAGCATTTATCACAAAATCAGCTCAGATAACTGAGTGGCTCAAATCTGATGACATAGTCCCTCAAGATAATCCCTGAACAAAGTTAACCTAAGCAATTCCCTTAGTCATCCAGGAAAAATTAAAGCATAGTCATAGCCTTTAATTTAAGAGGTTAGCTGCCCCTTGTTCATTTCTGTCTTAAATATTTGGGAATGCTTCTTCAATCTAACCGGAGCACTCGAGGCAAAGCTCATGCAATCAATACCTTCTTTAATGTTGTGTTCAGTGGAAAAGATTAATCTCTCTGTGAAGTACAATCATTTTATTAAACTATTCAGAGAAGCACCATCGTGGCATTTGTGAGTAATGGCTGTCACCGACATTTTGTGGAACTGGGATAATTAAAGTCATCTTCTCTTCTGTTCACTTTAAAATTAATTAAGCATTAAAAATTTCATTGTTGTTTATTTTTCTACTTTTATTTGACTTCTCTATTTTCAGAAAATCCACCGAGCCCTCCATACCACATATGAGGACGTAGGAAAGGAGCTGACTGGCCTTGACCAAAAGTAAGGACATCACCAATTGACTTACATGTATACATATGCAGAGGTGAATTTAGTGTCTGTGGGGGCCTAGGCAAAAAAAATGCTTGGGGCCTTTGGACTATTTTTTTTCGCCACCAGATGACATCTAATAACATTACCTTACACTGAAGTTAGTGATGTGATGGAGGGTCTTCTGTTGTGGTTGAATGGGTATGTGGTGTGTAGTCTTCATCATCATTTGAAGGTGATGGTGTTTGTGGGCACTGAGGTGTTGGCAGTGGAACACTGATGGAACTGCTTTAAAAACGGGGAGGGGGGAAGAGACATAAAAAGCAAANTTGGCAGTGGAACACTGATGGAACTGCTTTAAAAACGGGGAGGGGGGAAGAGACATAAAAAGCAAACACAGAGACAGAGAGAGAGAGAGAATATAAAAGATGTGATGTCTCACTATTAATACAATTAGGATGACCTGCACTCACAGCAAAGTAAATAACATCAGGAATGATGTATTGGCACATATATTTAGATATTAACAGCTCAAACAACCACTTTAGGTAGCTGACTAAATCAAATGTCCAAAAACTAGCAAATTTAAATAACTGGTCAAATGAGTCTAGTCTGCAACGACTTTCACAGCATTAGCTTAGTCAGATGGCTAAGCTAACAACCTCACTATTTCAGGCCCCCTAGTGGTACGAACGCCGCCGTCCCTTTACTGCGTGAAATAAAGTAATCCAACCACTCAAGCATCAAAACCCTGACCTCAAAATGATCAGCACCGTGCAAAAAGCACACGTGAAAATTCACAAGTTTATGCATGTTGTGGTTTTGGTGTAATTAATAAAAGTATGTGCCAGTAGTGANTGAAAATTCACAAGTTTATGCATGTTGTGGTTTTGGTGTAATTAATAAAAGTATGTGCCAGTAGTGAAGTAGCTTATGTAAACCGGAAGTCCATCTCGTTACAAACAATAGCCATTTAAAACATTTAAAAATTGTTTGAACATGCTAATTCACCCACTAAAAAATCATTTACTAATATTTCAATAACAACAAATACTGAAAACCACAAATAAATTCCGATAATGCGTTCACGAGCCTGCTCACGCTATAGTAAACGGACAGGTGCATGTAATTATGCATCCAAATATAACATTCTTCTCAGGCATAACACCGCTAAAATATGGAATAAATTTGCAATCTTACCGTCATTTTGAAGCTGAGAGTGTTCTAAAATAGAATCCGATATTGTATTTGTCTCCATTATTCAGTTTCAGATAAAATGACACCCGCATTTAGGTCTGCTGTGGTGCCAAGCTCGTGCGTAAAAGTACCCAATCCTTACGCAAGGATTTAGCTTCGTCCCACCTTAACTGATTTGATTGACATGTCTTCCATCCAATAGAAAACATTCTAAGCTTTANGCTTCGTCCCACCTTAACTGATTTGATTGACATGTCTTCCATCCAATAGAAAACATTCTAAGCTTTAAACAGATGTATGACATGCTCCAATCCACGTTGGTGTCGTTTCACAAGGGCTGTGGCAAATGTAGTTTTTTGGGCACATGTGAAGCAAACCCATAATTTTTTTTTTTTTTTACATAATCCATTTTTCTTCATATTTTGTTTTTGAGTTATTCCCAAAATGCTTGTAATTGCCTCCCATAAGTTATCTGTTTAAAGAAGTTTAGTATGTGTTCAAATATTACAATGCACATTTTAGCCATTTTGGACAGTTTGGCACACCTAAGGCCTAGGGCTACTGTGCAGAAAATGCTTTATAAAACCTCTTTATTTTCAGCTATCAAGCTCAATTTTGGTACATGTGTGAACAGGAATTTTTGGATAACACAATTGTACACTTTAAAGAGTTTTATTAGTCATTTTGAAGAATACTGATGTAAAACTAAAATATTTCATGTTCGATTTTTTAAAAATTGGATTTCTTTTATTTGTATTTTCATTTAGATTAATAGATTTTGTGACTGAAGATTTTAAATCTAATGGAACAACTGTCTTCTTTATTAAGTGTATGGCCTTGCTATGTTTCTATAATGTGTATATGGAGAGTTAAAAGCATAAAAACAAGCAAATAATGTAGGCGAACATTGCCAGTTGCTGCATTAATGTGAACCAAGTTAGCTCATGTTACATAGGAGAATGTTACTCCAAACTGTTTGGCAATTCATCTTGTGTTCCAAAAATAAAGCTTAGCTAGCTCGCTACAGCGGACTGAACCACATTCTTCATTTTGTTTATCAAAATTTGTCACTTACCTCTGTCCCGCTTCCTTTTCCTCTTTCCCTTTGTTCTTTTTCTGGGGGAACCTCAGATATAAGTCCTCTTTATTTTGTTTTCACTGTTGTTGTCAGTTCGTCACCAGCCGACCGCTACTTGATTCAAATAAGCTTTAAAAAAAAAAAAAAAGCAGAAGAAGAAGAAGAAGAAGAAGTCTCGCGTTGCCGGCTAGCGCGGTGGCGCCCTAGTTGGGGGTTTCTGCGGAACACAAATTGTTTAAATCGCCCATCGAATGTTTCGCGGGGGGTTCCAGCGTTGACATTGCTGGAGAATTCATGACCGTCGTACCGTACCGTACCGTCTTTGAGGGGGGNCCCCCCCCCTCAAAGCTCGGGACCCCAGTCAATTGCCTGCATTGCATATTGCTTTACCACTGAGTACGGTTGAGGCATTCAGTATACTCTTCAATAATTATCCTCTTAATTCCTTTTTTCTTTGATGTATGCAAGTTAGGATATTAAGGTGAAGATACTCTAAAAACAGCAATTTTTTCAAATTTTGCTACCAAATCCACTGACACTTTATAGCATTATAAAAATATACACAGCGGTTTAGCACTGTAATAAGCCTAGTATACACGACACCCGCCCAGCACAAAAATTACACTGAAAAAGTACTCAAGGGGTGAAGAAATTGAACATTTTGCAAGCTAAAGACCCATATTTTTCTCAGAAGTTGTTGGAAACAAGACCAAAAAAAAAAGTTTTTAAAAAGCCTAAGTAGTTTACTTGCATGTATCATTTGGACAAAGCATGGCTCCAGTGAGATGATAATGTTTCTGTGATCCCCTGAATGTAAGTTCTCCAGCACATTACCCGAAACAGCCTGATAGGCAATGGTCAATCAGGGCTGTGTCTGTCAGCTTGTTTTGGAGGTTTTTCTGTCCCCTAGTGGTCAGTCTGGATAACAGCAGCTATACGCTCTCTGCTTTCTCCCTCTCTTTCCCTAGCCCATCTTCTTGTATCTCAGAGAACTGCACCTTACACAGGAAACACCATCAGCCTCCTCCTCCCTCTCCTCCCACATCCCTCCCTGCTGCTACTACAGCAGGAGACACCACCGGCTCTTCCACGCCATCCAACGAGCCCAAGGAGAAACGTGTGCACTTTGACCTGGAAACACTCCACAGCTATCGCCTGCGCACACACACCGCCTCAGTGCGTGGCAGACCAGGGATGGTGGGCCGCCCTGGGTTAGGACTTGGAGGGTTCGGGCTAGACAACCTGGGGAGTTTTACCACCCCTCCACAGCTTAACCTCCATGCCAATGGAGGCCCTGTGTCTGCACTGACTTCTTCAGGCTTGGTGCTTTCTCCTCTGGGGAGCAGGGCTAACCAGACCAGCCTGTGGGAAGGGGAGCTCCAGGAGCTGCAGGGGAAGATTGAAACATTCCGTACACAGCTGAGAGATGCTCTGGCCAGGCGAGCAGAGATCCAGACCAGTCTGGAGAGAGAGAGGAGCGGACTTGGACGCAGAGATACTAGTCTGGAAAGGGAAAGGGACCGACAAAGGATACAAACTATCAACACAGACAGAAGTAGCTCGACTCAGTCGAAACTCCCAGAGAGAGACAGGACCATCCAGTTGCAAACCCTGAATAATCAAGGGAGGGCTATCCAATCAGGCGTTCCCAACACTCTGGATCATGGGAGAAGCAGCCAATTAAATACAGTGAATAGCTTGGAGAGGGGGAGAGCCAGCCATTTGCGCTCTCTTATAACTTTGGCAGGAGAAAGGACTGTCCAGTCACGCACTTCCACCAGTTTGGAGCGAGTAAGAGTCAACCAACCAGGTACTGGGAATATAACTGTCCAATCAAGGAACACAGCTAGTCTCGACAGACAAAATGCCAACCTGTCACACACTCAGAACACTGTGGAGAGGACAAAAGCCAACCAATCAAGTGTAAGCAGTGGGACTTAATTGTCTTTCTGAACCCTGATATATCGGATTGCAGAGGGAATAATGTAGTGGGTATGTGCATAACCGCAGGAAGATGGCTTCAGTGTGAAAGTTTGATGCTTTATAGAAAACTATAGTACATGTTGCCATGGCTCACATTACATTTGATCGCACTGGAATGATACTTTCCCCATTTACGACTAAAGATCCTTAACCACAGCTAAAGAAGCTGTAAAATGTCTGTGTCCGTCACCTCAAATAAAAATGTGAGATTATATGAAATTAAATGAAAACCATAATTTTCACAGGATGTCATCTTGCACAAGGATACAATCAAATTGGAATGTGCAATGACAATAATGGCAATCTGCCAAAGCTTAATCAGTGATTATTTTGGGAATTGTTTGGATCATGTGAGGGTCCATGTACTCACAAATGGCAACCTACCTAGCCTAGCCTAGCATACAAGCACATAAACATCAACATCAAGAGCACAGAAAAGTCAAAGTCAGACTACTGTAAAAACATTAATGCAAACAAAACTCTTTGAAAATGCCTGTGCGACATCCTCCATCACTGTTAGTTAGCCATCTCCACCAGGGGGAGGTGAAGCTACATACAGGAGATAAAACAACAAATTTCCCCCCAAAAAATGCAATTTAGAGGCAAGCGGCCAGTGTTGCAGTCCTAAACTTGTTCTCGTTACATGCCAAGTACCACACAAATTAAATTTAGAATATTTTTATGAAAATGGCACCTTTCTCTTTTTCTGCAGAGTCTATTAGTTTTGCTGACACAAACCACAACCAATAAAACGTAATCATACATTTTGTGTCATCCCAGTCCATCCTTCAAATATTTAAAACCAGCAGGTCTATCTACATCATTAAATGTCACCTGACTGATTGATTATCACCAGTTTTATAACAGAATCAGTTATAATACGTATGAAAGATTGAATGTAATTCACAGATTAGTATTTTTCAATTAAAGCAAATTAATACTTGAGATTAGCACCAGTGCTACAAATTTTAGGCTCCTTGGGAGCAGCTAATCAACAACTCTAACAGAGTAAATACCCATAATCCTTTGCACTTTCCAGAGCAAACACAGACCATAGGTCAAGAGATTACACATTTAGATTTATGGTTACTACTAAGTGTTAACATTGACTTAACTGTAAAGCTAGGTTAATAGGCAATTATACTATGAAGTCCTGACATAACGAACAGTCCAAATAAAGTGTCCCCAAGATATTTGACAAGATGTGAGTCAATACAGAAACTAAAGGCAAAGCCAGAAAAGCCTGTTCTTCAAGGCTTTTCTGGCATGAAAAGCCTCGAAGAACAGCTCCCAACTTAAAGAGATTGATTTGTAATTTTCTTGGCCTGTGGCTAGTCTAACTAATAAACATCAGCATCATCAATTTGAGATCAGTTAGTCAACCATATTGGTTACTGAGATATCATAGAAACATGGCATCAAATTTGTGCTCAGTGACATAAAGTCAAACAGTAAAGAAAATTAATAATCATCCACAGATCACTGCACTTTAAACTGTGATAAATCAAACCTCATATGTTTGTTTGTTTGCTTTAATTGATGTACACAATTAAACTAATTTTTCTATTTATGTAAAGCATAGCATTTATCTTTTATACTATTACAAACAATTCAAATTTATGATTATGTCCGTAATTTAGAATGAAATAGAGGAATATATTTGGGAACTACCAGAGGCTAATCATGAGACTCACATGTACTTATTTTATCAACCACCAGAGGGTGCTGCATCCATGCTTCCAGCGGTTATGGTCACAGGAGATCTTATTTGGGAACAACAGCCCAAACGTATAAATTCAAACATTCAAGTTAGTGAGAAACATTGATAACATATGAAAACTGCATTTTGTCCTTTTGTTGCAAAAAAGGACCATTTTGTTGCAGCAGAGGACCATGGGAAATAAGGCCTTTATGAAATTACTCCAGAACCACACAATATAATGTCACATAATATTATTGAGACAATTGATATTGTGAGTCTCTCAGCACTTTAAACTGTTGTTGGGGATTTAACAGACCCAGAGACACAGAGAGGGAATCCACTGAAACAACTTTTGGCTTTTGTAATGGTACTGATGTACATTTAAAGTTTTGCTGTTGTGAGAAGTGGTTGTGTTCACTTGCCCTGGTTTATATTAGGACAAATATTTTAATTCTTTATTGAGGAAGAGCTTGTGGTATTGAATATTTAAATAATTTTAAATTTATGACTTATACAAATATATTAGCATATTACTGAATTTTATCATGACCATTCTCATGTTTTGAAATAAACATTTATATACTTATTTATGTCTGTAGCTTAATATTTTTAGAGGACAGTAGTAGATTGTGACTATTATGTCTCTTGCACCCACAAGATAATCTATGTAAGAAAAGTCAGATAATTTTTAATAGGCTCAATCTAAATCCACTAATTTCTTTTTTTTTTTTTTTTTTTTTTCTTTTCGCCTTTGGAACCCAGTCTTCACTACCAAACAGAGCACCAGCTGATACACACATTTCTATACTAGAGGAGCTGTAACTGGCAACAAATCACAAGTGTTTGGGGGGGGGGGGGNGGGGGGGGGGGGTGATGACTTTTCAGTCTTCTTAAAGAGATATGATACATTATAGAACACTACATAGTCCTTTCAATTTAACAGTTTACACATGCATACTTCATAAATGTGTGTGTTGGACTTAGAACCTAAAGAAATGAAACCACACTTTTTTTTTTTTTTTTTTTTTTAACTGAGTAAAAGGCAAATCTAATTGATAGCAAAAGTGAACCACGTAGAAAATGTAGAATTTTCCACAGATTTTGTGACAGACAGGGTTGGTATTTTGGATTATTTATCCTAGATCTCACTATTTATGCAGGTTTATGAAGTGTTTAATCAACAAATCAATCAGCATCAGTTACTATGTTTCTGTAGATATCAGAATAAGCAGTGTTTTTATTTTATTTTATTTTTAATTTTAAGGTTGCATGTTCCTTTAAGTACCTACCGTTGTTTCATTTTTTAGGTTTTTTTTTTTGTTTGTTTGTTTTTTTTGTGGACACGCCTTTCCACATATGTAATTGCTGGCTATCAGTGCTCAGCCAGTATAAAAAGATGTATTCATACCTTTGATCTGTTTGGCACCAATGATGAAATGTTGACACTCCATTACACCTTTTCCATGTTTTGGCATTGTCTACTCCACTTTTTTTTATGCCATTCACTGTCATGTGTGGAAGATTCTTTATGTAAATTTGTTCTGACACTACATTCTGCAGTCAGGAAATTGATTCATTCATAAATGATTTGATTCAGGTAGGCATGTCTGTACCGGATTATAATGATCACTCTTTGCTTAGAAACATTTAGCACAGGATTAGTGCTTTTTGGACAGTATTACACACATCATTTTCAACATGCTATATTTCCTAAGAATAACCCTGGTCACCAGTGCAAGAAAGTTTGTACTGAAAATAGCACTAAAATAATGACCTACAATCTCTGTAATGCTACACAGGCATGAGAAAACTATTGTGACTATTCACATTACTAATGGGGAAAAAGGCTTATATACCTGACACATTTCAGATAGGCATACTAGCATAACTTGTTCTAAAAAAAAAAAAATGTCATTTCATTTTGAATTTGAACTATAAAATTTAGCAATATACTATATGTCTGGTCTCACAAAAGGATGTAGAAAAGGCTGGTTGCATCAAACCACATGAAACTCTTGCAGCAAAAGCAGCATGGAAATGCTAGTGGGTGAAAATGTTTGTGTTTTTTTTTTTTGGTTTTTTGTTTTTTTTCAAGAGCTAAATCAATAAGAAATTGTACGGTACAGCTTCAAGTCATGAATCTATATGTCAGCAGTAAATTGCTCAGGTGCTCCAACAGTAGTATACACTATGATGAGCAACCATGAAGTAGCATTACCTCAAATGAGAAAATAAGAACTTGTTACAGCTCTTAAACTACCTGGTAAATGAACCTAAAAGACATGGCAGTTTTGATTTTTCATCATTGAGCAGTGCAACGAGAAAAATGAACAAACCTGGCTACATCAATTCTATTCAGTTTATATTTGATGTAAGAATCTACAGGCCACATAAACACTAACAATTTTCACTACCAAGGGTGAGGCAATTCCTCTTTTTGGATAACACCTGCTAATACTACACCCTACCTGCTAAAATTCAATAGGTTGACAATCCTAAACAACTTGAGTATTCTTTGAAATTTTTTAGTTACCCTTTCACCCATTTTAACTTGCAAGTTCATCTTAGGAAGTGATAACTATTAAAGTCAAGTTTAGGTGCATCATGGCACAGGAAGTGGGGTGGGATGTGCAGCTGTGACTGTTTCATTCCAGCACAAAGCAGGCACAGGCCCTATAATATAAGAGAAGTGGAATATGTCTAAGAAGTGCCATTACCTTAATGTCAGGTTAGCTGCTGCTCCACCTTGAAATGGTCATAATTTGAAATGTAATGACACCGTTCAACTACACAGCGGCACTTGAACCTGTACTAAATGTAGCATGCTGAATGATACCAGCAACAGTGACTTGACTTACATTCTATTAGAGTTATAGCAGACATACACTCATCATGTTATCTAAACAAATTGGCAAAGAAAGAAAGAAAGAAAGAAAAAGAAAAATGAATGCATATCATAATGTTTGTATATGTGTATCTGTCACCAGACTGTCAGACTAAGTCACATTTCAGTCACCCTGGAAAATGATGACTGAGATAACATGATGGATTAAATATTTACCATAGAAACATTTCATCATTTATGTTTGTAATCTTGTATTTCATATTACATTGGAATGTTCTTAACCACATTTTCATCGTACCATTAATTCATAATGGAAGTATCTTTTACTGTCTAACACTGAAAATTGAGTACTTCTGTGAAACCTGACAGAAGACTTGAAACTGATAGCATAAAATAGAATTCTTTAATACAGATGAGAGCTAACAGGATTGTGAGTGGGATGTTTGGAGAGGATGAGAGAGAGGAATGGGAGCAGCATGTTGATGATTTAGCGCTGGTGCATCGACCAGACTGTATAAAGTGACGATAATCACACAGTGATAAAACCAATCAATCACTGTTTCTGAGCACTCACATATCATTGGTTTCCCTTGTTATAAAATAAACAATAGGCTCTTTGTCATGTATCTGTGGAGAGCACTGAATAGGCTGTTAAAAAAAAAAAAAATCAATCAAGTTCCTTTGGTAGAATTGTGTGGCTTTCATAAATGAGTTGGTAAATGCGTGTCGACATGCAAAGCTTTATTTAACCCAGACGTGTATGCATTGTATACGGAGATGTATGTCGTGTGTGTGTGCATGACCCTATATGCTTACCTTACATTGCCTCAGCCTGGAAGCATGCATATATGTGTACATGTATGTAGTACGTAGTATATGTAGTATGTGTGTAAGCATACATAAGAGGAATATGTACATCTACCCCTGTATTAGTCATGCAAATATACATGTGTGTGTGTGCATGCCTGCATGTGGGTGTGTGCGTAAATACTTGTGTATAACTGCATGAAGAGGGCCAGCTTTGTGCTCTGATTGAGTAATTGGGTCACATGTGCGAACAGCAGTCAAGAAGAATTTTAATCAAACTAAAGAATTCCCAATGTACATCCCGCTGGCAATCAATTACCATTCAGATATGGGTTCATGGTAAATGCTGATAGCACAGTGAGCCTGTTCAATAGAAATAGATGCAATGCCTACATCTCAGAGGTAACTGTTTGTAATGATCTGTGTTGGTATCGTATATATACAGTATATATAGTGTGTGGAAAGTATTCAACCACCACGACTCCACACATCTCTCTCCTTCTGTCTATCCAGTCCTTTGCTTTGTCTAGTAGGTAAATAGGATCCAGGGAATGTGACTGATGAGTTTATTAGCTCCTGCCAGCTGTGACCAACCCTTGGGTACAATTGGCGGTGTGTGTGTGTGTGTACCGCATGAGAACCAGAGAGAGCTCCCTGGCAACGGGAGACAGGATCAACACTAAATGGGGTGCCCCCATTCATCTACCAGAGCACCGACACAGAGCCAAATGACAGAGATTGAGAGAGGGGAGGAGGGTGTGGGTGGAGGAGGGTGTGGGTGGGTGTGTGTGTGTGTGCGTGTGGGTGGGGGGGTCTCCCTGTGTGTACAAAAAGCTGAATGAGAGGAGAACCATTACACTGGTCAGTATTGTCCCTGAATGTCTCACAACCCTCATAGGATGACATAGAAGTGGGAAAAGGAGCATAAGTGGATGGATAGGAGAGACAGAGAGAGAGAGAGAGAGAGAGAGAGAGAGAGAGAGAGAGATGTTTAAGTTCACATTTTAAGTCAGCATTAAGAATTGATAACTGTGGGAGCAGAAGATACAAACCTCTTGCAGAAAACATATTTTGCAATCAAACACTCCACGCGCACGCACGCTCCATCAACACACGTACATGTCTGTGTGCGCTCACAGTCTTTGATGTTCTAATTGCCGCAATGTCATTCATGATGAGTCAGTGACTCGCGCTGGTGTCTGTGAATGTGATTATGAATGTGAATGTAGGGCTCATGCGTGTACGCGTGCTTGCGGACAGATCCTCGTGGGGGGATCCAAATGCATCACAGTGGTCAGACGCCTGCCACACCCTTCTAGAGTAAACAAAGGGAGAGGACAGAAACCATCTGCCCCTCAACAAATGAAGAATCGGTGTCAAAATTAAACTGATCATATTTAGAGAAGCATGGCGTCTGATGGGGAAACTTGCAGTTAAATTAGCTGCATATCTCTCGTTGTATCCAAAACCGCCCTCTCCCTCGCTTTTACGTACACATGCGCAGGCCACCTTTATTCCCCACACACACACACATGCACAAACACACATTCCAAATCCAGCCCTTTGTCTTGGTCGCCTCTTGGTGGTAGCCCCGAATCAGGAATTTTCTGCATGGAAAAGGAAGAAGGCCGTGTGTGTGTGTGTGTGTGTGTGTGTGTGTGTGTGTG
>VXCM01000539.1:146319-181319 GCA_014773175.1 Lucifuga dentata
ATGAGCTCATCCCACTCTTGATGCTGCTAAGTCTTGCCTTCGCAGGACCTGCAGCTTCCGTAAGTCCAACGCATGCACACACACTCACACACCTGAAGATCTTCAATGAACAACTAAAATATCCTCATATTTTGGTCATGGGGGTAAAGGTCTAACACACACATTTAACAAAAACACAGAAAATGTATAAATCACACATATGTAAATGCACAGCTTCTCAAACACTCACAAAGCAAATTCAGAAGCAGATCAATGGACACATTGATAAATACACACCTAACATTCCAATACCCACCATCAAACACACCAGGCAGTCCAATCAATACACATGCACGACACACACACACACACTGCTAATCCATCAGCAGCATGGAAACAAGCAGGCTATCCACTGCTCATCTATCACCCTGATTGGAAGTGATCACTATTCGATAGCACCTTGCCTGCATTCTCTCTCTGTCACTCTCTTGCTGCAGGTCACGTTTGGGGAAATGAATGTTTGACATTAATAATACTTTTCCCCTTTTTCCACTCTCTTTCACTTACTTTATCACTCTCTCCTGTCTTTTCGTCTTTCTCTTTTACTTTCTCTTTGCAGTCTCGTTTAGACATTCAACTCTCTCTCTTCCTCTTTTATGCATACTCGTTCTCACATTTTATAAACCTACCTCTCTCCTCCCTGTCCCTGCAGATCATGATGGGTGAGGGTCTGATGTACTGCATGCAGTCCAAACTGAAGACTTGTCCAAAATCGGAGAGCAGCATCAATGCCGGAGGCTGCAGCTTCAACTCCTTCCTACGCAGAACTGTGCGCTTTGTTGGTATGTCAGACTTCCGATCTGGTTGTTTTTAGACGGGTTTTAAGAGTTGAAGGTCACACTCTTAACCAAAGCACTCTGATGTGTGACATTTTTGTGTATAATGTGCAGACGTGAGACTAGGAAGTTAAGCTTTGAATTCTGCGCTTAGATCACAGAGCTCTTGTTGGACCAGAAAATTCTCATATCTTTTAAGAATGATAAAATGGCTGGAAATTGGGCCGACGCAGAATTTAGAGAGTTGCTCTTCAGCCATGTTGAAAACGAGATAAGCAGACAGCTATACGGCACCATGGGAGACGCTGCTGTGTATGTCAGTACGATCAGCATACACTAACAAGATGTGTTATATATATAACTTCCTGCATTACACCGTCTCACCAAACAGATGTCAAATATCACACAAGAACTGTGTCTCTTTCCTTGCCTGGCATGTTTGAACAAAGGCTTTATAGCACTTTGCTGAAAGAAGACCTAAGTTTGCATGTCCAAAAGTACCATTGTAACACATATGTGATACCAGAAATTTAACAGATTCCATGTCTTAAAGAGGCTATACACATCCAGTTTGACAATATCTAATGTAACATTTGAATGTTGTGTTTGTGTGGTTGTTATTTTAGTTTTTCTTTGGAGGTATAGTTCAGTTATAACAGTTACAACAAAACTTCACCTACATGAGTTTGTGGCGATAATTTTATCTTAACCGCCTTATTTGTTTCAATACATTCTGATAAATATCACATTATATTTAACATATTCGGCATTGCTGTATTGTTAACTACATTCTTCAAAATATTACAGTTTGAGTTTTGCACTAATGTAGTTCCTGCTGTCAGGAACAACATATTTTTCAGTAACATATATAATCTTATTGAATTATATCACTTAGATTTTAATAAAAGAGAATTAATAATTAATAGAAACTGAGTTTTGTTTTGCCAAAACCAAATTTACTCCGCATAGAATATAGAAAAAAATCTAATTACATGCAATAAATGAAGGGTGACTTAGAATGAAATAGACATGATAAAATGCTCTGCAGGAAATCTCTCAAGGCAGAATCTGAGCTTTGAAGTGGAAAGAGTAATTAGGTCGCCTTGCCAAATATGACTTTGTGAAGAGGCTTTACGGTGTAAAGTGAAGGATTGTTGTTGTACTTGAGGTTGCTGATCTAATTTAGTGTTGTTTTCCGAAACAGTCTAAATGAACAGCACAATGTAAAGAAGCCACCAGAGACTCTTACCAAGGCTGCCTCACCTTTTATATCTCTCTCTCTCTCTCTCTCTCTCTCTCCCTCAGGTGTTCATGTGTTTGGTCTCCTGGCAACAGCCCTGGTGACAGATGTCATCCAGTTGGCCACTGGTTACCATGCCCCTTTTTTCCTCACCGTCTGCCAGCCCAATTACACGGCACCGGGAGTGTCATGTAATAACAGCGCCTACATCACACAGGACATCTGCATGGGAAAAGACCAGTATGCTATCATGTCAGCAAGGTGAGACGCACACGCAATATAAAGACGTATAAAAATGTCTTGATGTTTCCAAAAATCCCCCTGGTATCCTATTTCAGTTCATCAATGTCACATCAAAGGACACATACTTGTGCACTGCAGCACATATGTAGGTCCTCCAGTCTACACACTCAAGTCTGTTCACATCCACACAGCACTTTTATAAAAAAAAAAAAAAAATTAATCTCTCTCTCTCTCTCTCCCTCACTTCCTCTGCCCTCCATCTTTTGCACCTAACTATCTTTTCTCTGCCTTTTCCCCCCTCAGGAAAACATTTCCATCCCAGCATGCAACGCTCTCTGGCTTCGCTGCTGTCTATATTTCCGTAAGCACCTCCTGTGTCTTACTTGTGGGCTTTGTTTGTGACACAAGTTTTGTATTTTTGCATGTTTGTGTGGTGTTTGAGTGTGCAATAGGTTTGTTGGGTGTGGCTGATTTATTGTCTGTTGTAAGAGATAAAGTATGAAATCTGTTTTGTTTTACACTTCAGTATAATTAGTGACCATGTGGAGTTCTTACATGATATTTTCCAGTGATGCTTTTACAATCAGTATCCAACATTGATAATTTTATCCTTTAAAGTTTGCATATTTGTGGATGATGTAGTTTTCTATATCTGTAAATGCATCAGTTTCTGCATGTCAAAATATAATTTTTCATTGTGCTGTATCTGTCCTAATTTATATTGTATAGTCATTGAGAAACTAGCAAACTTCATATGAAAATTTCAGGATTGCAGACTACCCTTAAGGAAAATTTAAATCCCCACATTAAAAAATTAACAAGAACTTTTTTTTTTTTAGGTCAGTTTTAGAATTCATTGTTACATCCTATAACTGCATGTTCATTACAAAGGTTTTATGCTCTGGTGCAGTAAAGCGCTGACTGCAGCAGCTTGAGAACTGTACTGCAAATTAGCACTGTCATTGTTCCACACACACACAAACACATACAATCCCATCCACCGCTCCTCTTCCAGTGGCTACTGTTAGCTACTGGTCATATCACTGTAGCCTGGCTGAGCCCAGTGTGTGTTCATTAAAACTCACCAGACTGATTTGTGTCGAGAAGCAGGGAAAAAAAGGAGGAAAGCAGCTGTTGTCCAGTTTCTGTGGCATTCAAGAGCTCAAATACTGACATGAAATTATTTTTACAAAAAAAAAGTGCCCATTTTGTTGAATTATCTCATATTCTGCCACAGAAACTTTTGTGAAAATTAAGAGTGGGGTGAGGTCATTTTCGCTTGTTTCCACCACAGCTTAACATCACAGGGATCTTCTTCAAATTTCCTGAAAAAACAGCAAAATAAAGCATATCACTTCACATCACTAGCATCGAGAGAGTGACAAATGGTTCAGGAATTGCATTGGAAATAAGTGAAATGTCAATGGCAGATTTCTTCCTCTCGCTTCAAGAAAAATAAGATTTTTAGACTGCATACTAGATGGACAAGCTTGTTAAGATGGATATTTTTGCAGTGCCTGCATTTCTGTCGCTCACCTGTCATCCACTTTCCCTTTGCTTTAAGACGTCAAAATACAGTATGGAATGCATGATCTCTCTCTCTCACTCTCTCTCTTTTCATCTGTCTTTCCCCACTCAGTTTTCCCGTGAAAGTCAGATAAATTATGACGATGTCACGGAATGAGAAATATATTCAGATATGACAGTTGAAAATATGGCAGGATCTGCATTTGAGTTGCATTCATCTTTCTAAAATGTCACCTTTGCTGTCTGCCTGCAGTGTGTCATTATGCCTTTAATTACATTTACACCCCAGTCTCCATATGTCTGGCTTTCCATGCTCTGTCTTCTGCTAATTTATATCTGCTTCTCTCTGCACAGATGTATTTTAATGCCAGTATCAGCAGCACCACCAAGCTGCTGAAGCCGTTATTGGTGTTTGCTTTCTGCATGGCTGCCGGCCTCGCTGGGCTGACGCAGATAACTCAGCACCGTAGTCACGCCATAGACGTGTACGTGGGATACCTCATCGGAGCCGGCATCGGTGTCTACCTGGTTAGTTTAACAAGCTGTGTGTGCATTTAGGGATTTGTTTTGTCCCAAGCGGTTAACACTCAGTATGCGACATGAATAGAATTTTTATAATATGATTTGGGTGTTTTGCTTTGGCTGAAATTCCCCATTATATTATTCTAACAGTATCATAGCATGTGCTAACAAATGCTTCTTTTTTTCATCGCCTCTCTACGTGGCTTCAATACTTTTCTCTCCCAGCAGTTTTTGCAGGCTATATATAGCCCTTTTCTATTACAGAGTGAAGGGAGCGAATGAATAATTTGATAAGAATTCTCTGGAACAATTTCACACTTTGTTTAAGAAAACTCGGCTTCACAATTTTACACGGATCTCTCCTTCACTCGCACTCATTCCCTCATGTTCTATTTTTAAAGACAGAGGGCATTTCCTTCAGTGATTAAGTTCATCGGGAGGGGAGAGAGGTGCTCCGTGCTGACCTCAGATTCACGCACTTGAATTTAGCTAGCAGGAAAATCAATCCTCGTCCATTTCTTGTCTCACCTCCTATACCTTATATCCTATGTCCTTTGTCAGGCTGTGTATGCAGTGGGACATTTCAAAGCATCAGAGGAAGATGCTCCTCCACTACTAAGACCAGGCGCATCCCAGCAGAAAGATGGGTTGAGGGTGCTGAGCCAGAGGAGCCATGACTCGTTGTACAGAAAGACGCCCAGAGCCTCTGAGAGCAGAGAGGAGCTGGGTGCAGGGCTAGGCTCAGGGGCCCGCAGCAAGGTGAGGAGGGAGAAGGCATCCCTGGCCTCCCTCAAACGAGCAAGTGCTGATGTGGAGCTCCTGGCACCTCGTGGTCCCATGGGTAAGGAAACCATGGTAACCTTCAGCAATACCTTACCCCGGGTCGCCAACGGCAACAGCCCCATCTCTCCCACAGAGGAGCCAGCTACCATGCAGCGTCATATGACTTTCCACGTGCCCTTTGACCCCCAAAGGTCTCGTCAGTTGGTGACAGAATGGAAGCAACGCTCACTGGAGCTCCGCAGACAGAGCTCACGGGACGAGGAGGAGAGCACCGACAGAACCGACAGCAGAGATGGAGGAGACGAAGAAGGAGCAGCAGCAGGAGATGGAGGAGAACAGGGCATGCCTTCTTCCCTCTATCCTACAGTGCAAGCCAACAAGGGAACTGCCACACCGCCTGCAACCAGGGTGGTAGTGGCATCCCCACTGGTCCACATCCCTGAGGAGGCTTCTCGGCCGCCACCCGTCTCTCCCAAGAGTGCCAAGACACGAGCTAAGTGGCTGTCACTCACTGAGGGAGGGGCCAAAGAGCCAGGACCAGGGCCCATCGCAGTGTCAACACCTCGTGTGCCCAACACTCAGCCTCCACCAGCCCCCACCCAGCAAAGAGTCACACAGGTGAGACACAAATTAGCAAATGAATGCCTGGAAATCACAACGACAGCGCCTTTGAGTAGTAATTTTCCATACTTTGATTAAAGTGGCATGCGGCCAGTTCTGAATTGTGATTCAGACAGGAGAAATGTAATAGCTGCCAAACATTATGCATCCTACACCTATGATTTACTTTTTGAATAAAATCAAAACAAAACAACATGAGTGGAAGCAATTTTATCTAATTACTTTCCACTATAAAATGTTACCAAGAGCTTTCAAACAGTAATTACCTTAAATCATATTACTTACATCTTGAATCTTATTACAGTGTCCCTGGCACATATAAAATATGACACTAAATAATGTTTACTACTGCAAAAGTCCCTGCTTAGTAGAACCATTCTGGGGTTTATGCCAGATTTAACGTATCAATAAGGGCAAAAAGTGTCATGCAGCCATGTTCCATCATTCCCAAATGTAAAAAGTAAAGGAACTGAGTACTTCTTCTGTTCTACAGGTCATAGCCATGTCAAAGCAGCAGGGCCAAGGTTCAGTCACTTCGACCACTAAGACCTCAGAGGGCAGCTCGTCCTCAGGGGGCGGGTCTTCCAACTGCTCTGAGTCACCGTATTACCGGATCCCGTCTGACCGAGACAGCTGCACCGGTAGCAACCCTGGAAGCATCGCTGGAAGTGGGAGCATTGTCACCATCGACGCTCACGCCCCTCACCACCCGGTGGTGCGTGTGTCTGCCAGTAACGGCAAGCCATGGGAGTGGAGAAACACCATCAGCGGTAACATGATGACCGGTGAAACCGCAGTAGATAAGCACCGGGGAGCGCTGCAGCGACAGGACAATGTCAGTCATTACCGGGATTACCGGACGCTTCCTGTAAAAACGGACTCGCTCTGCTCCTCCTCGACCAGTGGTAGCGGAGAAGGAGATTCGTCCCAGCTGCCTCCTCCACCTCTTCCCACCTCCACCTCCCCACTNCCCAATACCTCCTCCTCCTCCTCCTCACTCATCCACCTCTCATATGCCTCCCCCTCCTCACCCATCATCTTCTCACATGCCCCCACCTCCCCTCCCATCCTCATCTCAAATGCTTCCTCTTCCTCACCCATCATCATCTCAGATGCCCCCACCTCCTCACCCATCTTTTTCACAAATGCCCCGATCCCCTCATTCGTCCTCTTCTCCCATGCCTCCTCCACCGCATCCTTCCACCTCCATGCCACCACTTCCTCACCCGTCCTGCTCCAGCATGCTTCCTCCTCCTCCTCATCCCGACTTACTGATGGATAGCCACAACCAGATGCTGACCCACTCCTCCACCCTGCCTCGTCGGCCCTCTGGCTCTGCTCGCAGCCATGCAGACCAAGAGCACTACTACAAGACCATGCAGAATGAGAGGATGTTATAGTAAAAGGCAACGTGAAATATTGTTGTAGTATCAGTGATTGTACTTAAGAAAATCAGCCTAAGAGACAGTGAGAGAAAGCAGGTTGTGGCAGGTTAAAAAGGGATTTGTGACTTTTTGGGAAGGGGTTGAAAAATGAAAAGATGACAGATTTGGACTGCATCCAGAACAGGAGCCTTATTCAGGATGCTGGAAATGAAGAGACAGCAGGGGTCGAGGACGATCAGAGGTGTGGCAGCTCTTACACACAGCAGGGGAGATGGCCTGCTGACACACATTGCCCACAGCACTGGCTCAACAGGCCTGACTGGAAAAGAACAGACAAGGGGAGATAAAGAGGGCGGATAGGGGGAAGAATTAAAAAGCCCAGTTCGACTCTGGTTTCAGCTGGCACGTCCGCAGTGCCTCTCTCAGACAATGGCTCTTTAGAAGAAGGAAGGGAAGAGGCTACGAACTGAAAAAGAGACATCACAATGAACAGTCTGGGATCCGCACGATCAGGTTTCCCCTCAGAGCGAAACAAGAGTGAGAAAATAATACAACCACAGGCAACTCTATCTCCCTTAACTGGCACAGCTGTCTGAGGTTGCCAGCCATCATATTTGCCGTTGCAACACCCAAAAACTATGAATTTGCTCTCAAAATTAAGATATGAATGCAGTAATGTTATACATAAATACAACCCACAAAAGCATGAGAGTCTTAGCTTGCTGAAAAACAAACCAAACGGGCAGCTTCATCTTGGACACCAGAAATATCTCACAGCATGCACCAATTGAGAGCCAGCTTAGGAAGCATTGCTTCTGGAGGGGGTGTGAGAAAGAGGATGGGGGAGTATAAGGAGGATCATACACAGTTGGGCACCCCAGTTCAGACACCACTGAAAGGATTACTGCTCTAAACACGAGAGGCAGTGGTATGGAAGGAGAATTGTTGCTAAAGTATTGGGGGTACGGTTCGCAAAGCACAGCTAACCAGCCAGTCTTCGAATGAAACCTGCCGGAGAGACCGTAGCACCACTAAAGAGCTTAGCCTTTGTTTTATCAAACTATGCTTGCACACACTTCCCTCCATATTCCTTCACAATTGGTCTATTGGCCAATCACAGTGATGGTGAGGGATTGTTGAAAGAAGGATGCCCAGCCAATCGTGCAGCCTGACATCACCACCATCATCACATTAGGTGCTCATGGGACGCAGCTAACTGGCTTATGTTGCTACCAATCTCAATTTATTCCTGTTAGCATCTCAAAGATTTTAGTTCTTCCCAGGCTAGTTTGTAAAATAAATGACACTGTCAGCGGCCTAATATGAATTAACTGACATGACTAACATCATGATGGGCTGGAGAAATTAAATTTAGTTCGAAGATGATCTAAAAATACATTTTGATTCAACATGTACAAGTGCAGAGGAGGTGTGTAATCTGCTGGAGCTCTTCCCTGCCACCGCTGTCTCCAGCGTGTATCTAGGCTATGTTGTAAAAAGTCATCATCTGGCATCTATCATTCCATACAGCTTGACATTTTTATATCAGAAGATGAAAAGTGCTTTATTTTAGGTCATATTCTACTGAAACATACCTTTTCACCAGGGACAAACTCAAAATCACAGATAGAGAAGCAGGTTTTCAGTCATACCTCACAACACACAAATCAGTTTTGTAAAGATGAGCTTGGAAGGAGCTGCATTACATGGAGCAAGTTGTATTTTGTAGTGGAGCTCCTCTAATGAGGAGCTGTTAGATTATGTTGCTCGTCAGTTTGTGCTGCATGTGTATGAGCGTGTGTTTTTTTTTTTTTTTNTTTTTTTTTTTTTTCTTTGACGACAGACATGCTGCATTTTTCAGTGCTGGTGATTATTATACTACATTTCCCCATTTTGACTGTAAAAATTCTTGATATTACCGATTATTAATACTATTATTACTCCATAGTCCTTTTTATGGGCTAATGTTTTCTATTTGTGGTGATGTGTAACAATAATAATCTTATTGAATAAAGAAAGAGTTCTTAAAAGACATTTCATTTTGCTTTATTGAAAGCAAAACGGAGGCACACGACATGGCTAGAAATAGAACACGGTTCAGATTTTACAGCCGCTCTAATGAACAGGATCCTCTTCATTGATTCTTCAGTTTTGAGTACTCTCATATTCACTCGTATACTTGCACACATGCACACACACACACACACAGATAGACAGACACAGTACATACACTTTTGCAGTGCAACGTTTGCTCCTTTGCTGTGGGCTAGTGTCAGGTTTCCATAATGAATTTTACTGCAATGTTGGTCAATCCCACATGACCTGCAGTGCTGCAACTATGGACTGATGTTTGTGTGTGTGTGTGTGTGTGTGTGAGAGAGAGAGAGAGAGAGAGAGAGAGAGAGAGAGAGAGAGAAAAGTGGAAATGTGTCCTTTTCCCTCAATTCAGACATGGTTGCAGGTATATGGGTGGATGCGAAGGTGTATTTGTCTAATCCCATGTACTATGCTTGGATGTTCAGCTCTACATGTATGCATGAGTGTGTATATGAGTGTGTCCAGTGCTGTGGACCATTGAGTGCGTGATGGGTTCATGCAGGGAGCAGGAGTGCAGATGGTGCATCCAGGCCTGAGGATAGTCAGCCTGACCATGACTCACTCTCTGCAAGCTGGCAACCTGCCCCCCCCCCCCCCCNCGTTTGTGTGTGTGTCCCTCATTTCCCCTGCTATCGATGCCCCAGAAACCAAGCAAACAAGCATGTGTGTGTGTGTGTGTGAGATTGCAGGAGGCTACAGAAAATCTGGACTGAGCTGTCTGCATGCAGTGTCTATTTTTGTGACTATGTGTTATTCATGAATGTGTGTGTGTGTCTGTGAGACCATGAGACAGTATGTCCAAGGGAAGCTTCTGACATTCTTTTCAAGACTGATTTACCACTGCACAACAGCACAAAAGCCTTATTGTCCACAGCTCTGCTTTTATCTTTGTCACTATTATTGTACTTACTGCCATCTCACCCAGCTCCTCATGAACCTTTACACATGGAGGAAAGGGATTTGGGGCTTTGAAGATAATAACCACATATCCTCCAGCTTCCACTTTCTCGAATGAGGGATTAGGAATAAGTGGGCTGTAGGTATCAGGGCTGGTCCATTTAACTTTCAATTAGATCAATACAGGAAGTGAATTTTCTGGTTTCTTAATCAAAATATTCGTTTTAGAATTTATTGAATTGCTGAAACGTTGTCTTGAATTAAAAACGATGGGATGATATTCCCAGGGCATAATGATTGTTACATTTTTCATCCTGGGATCAATAGTAAATTCAATTTAGTCTCACAGAGGCTGATTGAATTATTTTATAAATCCTGTCATTTGTGTACCCACCGGACTCAGACCTCATAACAAGTCCTTTTGGATCCAAACCCATAACCAGCCTTAATGTGGCATCATGCATCTACAGCTACAGCTCCAGGCTAAGACTGACATTTCTAGAAAACCAGCTTCTCTGAGTCACTGGCAGTATTTCCAACGCTTGGTTTCTACCTTGGAGCTCAGGACAGTGTCAGTGTCAGTTTCACAATGAGCTTCAGGTGAAGGACTCAAATGCAGGCTAATAAGAAGTTAGATGTGGATAAACAGTCTTCATTTGATTTAGAGATTAAAAAAAAAATACTGAACGGGTAGGTGGCCAGGATTCATGTACAGGTAACAGGTAGGCAGGTATACAGGGAACAGATTCCAAGAGCCATTCCAGAGCAAAGCTTATAGATGATCTGACAGGGAACAAAGGAAACTGTCTGGTATATGGACAAAGTCTGATTAAGGAATTGGGAACAGGTGAGGTGGCCAGGTGACTGTGAAAAGGAGAGAAACTCAGAGGTGACAGCTGGTGGTCAAACAGTGAACTTATGCTGCGTTCAACAGACCTCGGAACTCAGATTTTTCTGACTTTTTACTTGGAAAATGGAACAGCACTTAAAGTCAGAGCTCCGGCTGGAAAACTCAGATCAAAATTATCTACCCTGACTTACTGAGTATGACGTCACTCAACATGGCAGCGCCCGTGGAAGCGAGCTTTGTGAATAGAAATGATCAGCTAAAAGGTGAATAAAGTATTTTTTCTTGCATGAAATTGAAAGAACAAGGTCAGAATATATTGCCAAGTTAACCATCTATTTTGTAAAATAACTGTTGGCCATTGACACGTAAATGTAAATAATTTCATAATATTACTTCTCTGCGCAAAGTTTAATACCCACAGTGATTAATATCATTGTAAAACAACACAACCAAACAGTCCTGCAATCTAATTTTACTTTAGTTAGCATTTATTACGAAGTTTAATTAAGTTTACAGTATTTATTGGTGTTCAGCTATGCTTTTTTGATTACATTTGGCTGGAACGGTTTGAGGTTGAAAGCTGGAATTCCCAACTGGGAAAAATTCGAGTTCCGAGGCCTGTCAACGAACGCAGCATTACTCTCATCACATAGTAAATTCTTTAATCTCTATTTCATTTGTTTTTAGCCACACATTAAAGGCATCTCTTTTTGGGGTCGTGTTTGCATAAAGCCATTAGTCCATCTTTTTTATTTGTGTAAATGCATTCATCTCTTTAACCCGCAGGCTGTAGAGGTGTCTTACCAGACTGCTGTTACACTTCTGTAGCTCAGGTGGCATTTTAATTGTCGTGTTTCATCTCTGCTTCACATGAGCCTTATTAACAAAGCCAAATTAAGGCTTAAGACGTTGACTATTTTCATACTTTTTGTTGAAGTTTCACGACCATCAGGCTTACAAAACTCATGATAGATTTTTATAGATTCTTTTATGGATTTATGGTTGTTGATCTAAAAATTAGACCGTAAGTAAAAATTCACAAAAAGTTGACTTTGTAAAGAGGCAAGGCTCTGGTCTGACAGCTTAAAGATAAGCCCCTAATGTGTGCAAGTCATTCTCTCTCTCTCTCTCTCTCTCTCTCTCTCTCTCTCTCTCTCTCTCNCTCTCTCTCTCTCTGCTTTTTGAATTATACTTGACATGTCTGCTTGGCTGTCTCCTCGTGCCCCCCCGAGAAAAACGGAGATGGGAACGAGTTACTTCTGTCCCTATACGTACATACAGTATAGAGATTTGCATGAAGACACATTCACACACATGAAAGTTCACATATCAGCAGAAAACACACACTTCTGCCGATGGGGGAGAAAGTCCAGTATGCAGCATTTGAGCATGAGTGGGCTGATGTGGCTGTGGCCTTACATGCATGAGTAAGACAGCACAGTGCATGGCTACATACCCTATAGGCCCTGCAACATTACTAACACACTGACACAGTTATCAGACCAAACTAATTGGGACTGCGACTCAGTGTGTTTTTGTGTATATGGTTGTGTAGGAGAACCTTTGTATATGCATCTACGTGTGTGTGTGCATGTGTGATTGTGTGTTTGTGTGTCACACTTTTGTTGGAAAATGTATACAGTGCGTCCTACAGCCACGTTTCTCCCTCATCACCCTCTCACCTCTATATGTCAAATGTGTGTGCATGTACAGTAATAGATCCTTCATATGCTGAATGTATGCATGTGTGTGCTAATCCGTCAACCTGTGTTTCTTTTCCTTCACGCATCTGTAACGACCACATATGTCACCTGAATGTCCTTGTCCCTCTGCACCCTCTCACCTCAAGTCTCATGCCTCGCCTGGAATGTGTGTAAATATCTCTTGCCAGGGAAAACTGTCAGATGTGTCAGAGTTTTCTGTGGAAGCTAGCTTGGCAGAGGATCACGTTCTCTTACAAACATCTGACCCAGTTTCAGTTCTGACATCCCCACGGTTAAAATGCTGAAGGATATTATGCAGGTTGGGGTAAAAACATACAGACCACACACACAAAAACATGCAACTAACTCTGCAACAGTGCACATTAAAAGACCGACACAAAGTCACCAAATCTGTAAATGGATAGATACACAAAGCACATATAACTGTTTTATAATATCTGCAAATAATATAATATGAAATTTAAAAAGAGTTGCAATCCAGGCTAAATAACATTCAGTCTGGGCATGTCAATTTAATGAGTGCATTAGAGCGCTGAAGAAATACACTCATCTGTACCATGTCTGTGATCCATCATAATTCACTTCAGCTACACAAAGGACAAGAGACAAAGACTGCATTAGTGGCTGAATCCATCTCTGGTAGTCATGCTCAAGGTCAAAGGTTGAAAAACTGAACAGTAATAGGCACTGATTAATACAAAAGATCAGCTGCACATACATATATAGAGAAGCAAGGGAGGAAGGAAATAAGGAAGAAGGGCAAAAGGCTAGAAGGAAGAAAAAGTAAGCAAATGAACATACAAAATGAGAGAGGAAAGCTAAATAGGAGGGAATAAAAAGCATTTTAAATTAAGATTAAGGAGAAGGAAGGAAGGAAGGAAGGAAGGAAGGAAGGACACATGAATGGGTAGATGATGATCAAATGTATGAGATAGGGATGAATGAGAGCATGAAGAGGGAAGAGTAGAGGGATGGAATGGAATGAAAGAAATAGGGAGGCAAAGTAGGGTTTGAATGAATGAAGAAGGGAAGACCGGAAAAGATGAAATGCAAAAGGGGGAAAATGCAGGGGCGTGTGAAGTAGAGAAAGAGCGAAGAGGGAATAGAGGAAAAGGAGACAGGAAGGAAAGGAGCAAACAAGGGGACAAAAAATAGCAAAGTGACTGAATGCAGGAGGGAGGGGAAAAGGTGCTTGTCACGTTTCAAGAGGCTTCATGGGTGAAAGACAGAAATAAAAGAGCTGTCATTCCGCTGTGGCTCCCAGTTGAGACCATGAATGGATCACTGGCTTCACCACCGTACCCACTGACCTGCATAACAGCCTCCGATTAACACATTGTCACATCTGATGCCAGCTTCATCCAGCACCAAGGGGAGAAATTACAGAGAGACAGACAGACAGACAGACCGACCGAGGATGGAAAGAAGTCGAAAATACAGCTCCAGAGCCACAAGCCAAACATGAGATGACAAGATTGTATGTGGGTGGACGGGACAGTAGGTGTGTGTAATGATGTTGCATAATAACGAGGCCCCGCAAATCTGTTCACACACACATTTTGGCTGCATGACCTTTTTATTCTCCTGCGGATTTACAGAACAATCATGATAATACCATTTTGTGTGTGTCCTCCAAAGTACAGCTGGATTAGGAGATTTCTTTTCCACTATTTATGTCTTTTTTTAAGTGGCGGTATTGTGATGTAATCAAGAGGTAAAAGGTGAGAGGAGGAGAAGAAGGGAGAGCAGAGAGGTGGAATGACAAAAAGAAAGAGGCAGAGGATAATTAGAGGAGAGGTAAAAANAAAAAAAAAAAAAACGGTTCGTCTTTTGATGTTAAACAGTGAAACAGCTCATTACAAACCAAAGGAAAGAAAAACAAAAAAATACAAACTCGCTGAATATTCTCCTCCTCCCACACCCACCCACACTGTAACTGTATAACTGAGGAGAATACAAAAACAATATACAATCCGGTCGCCCATAGCAGCACAGTTGACATTTTAAAAGAGAAACAGAAGCCAGTAGAAACAGAGTAAAGAGAACCATTTTTGGCTGAGTAAACCAAGGGTTTTCCAGGATGGAAGCAACTCTTTACACTCATTCTCCCCTCCAGGCTTCTATCTGCCTGTAAACACCCTCCCTCAGTACCCCCCNCCCCCAACCATTCACTTTCCCACCACCCCTCCTTCCCCAGCTGTGGATTTTACCTGCTTCCTCCTCCAACATTTCACTCGGTTATTTTTCATTTTGGGGTAATTTTATTCCGCTGATGTTTACTGTATTCATGCCTGAGGTTCTTAAGAGAGAGAGATAAGAAGCCAAGTGCTGAGGTAGCCCCCAAGGGCTGTGAGGGTTCCAAGTCAGTCCACGCATGCATGCACGCACACACACACACACACACACACACACACACACGTATATAAAAAGCACAAAGCACATGCCTATAAATTCTCCTCACACACACACCTTCCCACAAATGCACAAACTAACATCATTTTTTGTCCGTGAACAGAAGTATAGTTATCAGATGGAGACAGAGCCGGCTGCCACACTTCAATCTCTGTGTTTGTCAAGGAGAAAATTGTTTTTGGAGATGTCTGTACGACAACAGGCTGACCCTCACGTGTCAGCGAGGCTTATCATGATGTCATGACGACAGACACAGCACAGGGGTGGCNCCCTCACGTGTCAGCGAGGCTTATCATGATGTCATGACGACAGACACAGCACAGGGGTGGCTGTGTTTGGTTATAACCCCCCAGCGTACTTGTATTTGTATGTTGTGTGCTTGGTGCTTCTGGTGGGCAAGTGTGCATCTGTGTCTGTGTGTCAAGATGCAGAAATGCAGAGTTTTGCTGTCAAATGATGTGAGGGCCAGAGAGAAAGTGATATGTAGATAGTAAAGAGAAAATGAGACGTTTGTATTAAAATCCTCCTTAATCTCCCTCAACTGCTCCCAAATCTGCTCAGCCACTTTTCTCTGTAAGTCCTGGAACAAAACACCAACCTGATTTCCTTCATGTCTCTGAGCATGACTACAAACCTGCAGGGATACACCATGACCTAGTCTAATCAAAGTAATAATTTGAAATAATCATTCACAGAGGAACAATAGTTTTTGGATTTGGTTCTTAATGTTCTAACCATTAAAGCTCTACACCATATTTTAGAGAAATTTGCTCATTTGTTAGCTTATACCTTAATTGATGAGGACATAGACACCTAAATGCACCATGTTTCCCATGTGTCAGCTCCTTGGGAGTGAGTGATTAAAGCATTATCTCCAAAATCAGAAAAAAAAAGAATTTGTACTTCATTTAGCAGGTTTTAAGTGATCTATTCACTATTCAGCGTCTGGCAGGTTTGTGTGAAACTGAAGAGTATAAATTATAGGACTAATATGTTGTTTTAAACTTCTATTAGGACTAGCAGAGACCATGGAAGAATAGAAATTGATTAAAGGACAATTCTAAATCAATGTCATTTTATTCAAAACAAATCTTCATGCTTTGGATGTAAAATAAAATCTACGCATAAAACATTTGCTTCTGATTTGTCAATAAAGTTAGAGACACAATGAAACAAAAATAAACAAATATATGTATATAGACTAATAGACTGTAATCAAATGTTTTTTTTTATTATATTATTATTATTATTTGATCTAAAAATACAGTGGATTTTCAGATGGTGAAAAAAATCCACAACAAACCTGCATTTAACATAATTGCCTGGAACACGAGCACCCCCTGCTGGAAATGGGATGCAGGTGCAAGTATAAGTGCAAGTATATGGATTGAGGATGCACGGACAATTGCGAAAAAAGACGGCTTCACAATGTTATAAATAAATATATACATATGTAAATATATTTCCAGCAGTGTGATCCATGCGTATTTTGTTGGGATAAGAAATATGATTATCGCCTATGAAAACCAGTTCACCCAAAGCAGCTGCTTTAGGCTATAACGCTAGCGTGCTACAGAGCCTGAGGTTATTTATGTAACAGAATGAAACCATCTCAAGGAGTCTTGACGTTCAGCCTTTCCACCGCTAGATGGCGAAGTGGAGCAGCAGAACTGAAAGAATGGTCATTTCTCCTGGTCTTGATCCACATTGATTCTGCACTGTTCTCCGCAGCCCTGTTCTCTGTTGAAGCAGACAACCTGGTTTCTTGGACGTCATATAAGAAGGCTGGAGGAGATCCAGCAGGGCCCCCGTTTGGAGAGGAGGACCCATATCTCAGTCAACGCGCAGCCAGGGCCCCCTTTATCTCCACAAGGCAGGAAGGCGTATCCTTTCCCCTCTCCCACTCCCCTTTACATACCACTCTGACTCTCACTCCCATACATTAAATAGACTACAACCTGCCTCAGACGACGCCCATATATTCTATGAGATTCACTGAGCGAGCGGAGATCCGATCCAACTCCGTCGTGCGTCTTTTACGGACCAGAGGAAATCATCTGGGTGTTATTATTGTCGGGCTGAGCGCTGAAGCTGCCCGCGGCATCACCTCTGCGATAACCGAAGGGGTGCCAGCCAGAAGAAGGAGAAGAAGAGGAAGAGGAGGAGGAGGAAGAGGAGAGGGGTGTTTGGAGTGTTGACGCTCAGAAATACAACCGCTGTGGCAGAGACGACCTGTTTGGAAGACGTCCGTGACCGGGATCTGCTACTGAGTAAGTCCTGATTTACCGTGTGCGCTGCTTTTGCTCGTGTTTTCCCGTGGCTGATCTGTTTTGGGCGATTTGGAGGAGCGGCGCAATATTTAAGGCTGTAACCGAGAGCATCCTTTCAGACGGACAGGAGGGATGACAGAGCCTGAGAGGGATGGAGGCAACATTAAAAAAAAACCCACATGTAATACATAGTTGCAGCTTGTGTCTGCAATGCCTAAATATCTTAATGTATTGATTTTGTGACATTAGGTTTCAATTTGTAAACACGGGGGGACGCAACACGGAGAGGACAAAAAATACAAGCTGTGTATCAGATCAAAGTCAAACACTGGTCATCACGTGAATTATGGAGCAATTGCTGCATTGTTCTGTCAGGTCAAAATCTTTTATTGCATGCCCAGAGGGCCAATGTGATGTACTTTCAACAGATCCAAGCAGGCCGACAGGTGTAACAGGACGACATGTTTACGCGATCGCCTTTGGTGATCCATCATGTAATATCTATCTGTTTTGGAAGAAGATTGTTTCTGGATGAAGGTCTGGGTGGCCTTTTTTTTTGTTTTTTCTTTTTTCTTTTTGCGTCGATGGTGAATTCCAGTGGCGCCAGCAGTGGCCGTGACTGGGTGAGAGATGCTGACTGGCTGGGTGCTGTGGGAGGGAGAGAGAGAGAGAGAGAGAGAAAGAGAGAGTAACAGGGTATTTCGATGGTGTGTTGTGATGTGAGCAGTCTGCTCCATCATGGCGCGCATGAGCTGATGAACCTTGGTCATTACATACTCCTGTCTGGTATTTAAACTGTGCAGTGGATCGGGGCAGCTTTCTAACAAAGTAGGTGGATTTGGGAATAGCATGGGAATGATCCTGTGCATCCCTAACAGCCTGAGTTTAGCTGGAATTAAACTCAGATTACCACCACCCCTCCCTCCTCTCTATCACGCAAATCATGTCAGCTTGTGTGTATATTCTGCATCTGCTCCTGAAAAGAACAGCCAAGTCTAAAACTGTCACTGAATAGAACAACAATCAACTGGACCAACTCCATTACTTTTACTTTTTTTTTTTTTCTTCAATTATGTTTGATCACAGCAGGTTCAGGCAGAGACACAAAAAGTACTTGGAAATACAAGTGGGACATTGTGTTTTTGTTTGTTCTTTGTCTATTGTTTCAGACAGTTCCCTTGTCCCGTGAACCAAGGGGACTGTTGTGGACAGCGTCTTTGTTGACCAGGATCAGTAAGTGAACGATGATGGGAGAGTCTAAACATAACACACCCAATACATTCCAGAGGGAATTCATGTTGCTTATCATATTGCAAAGCCAGCTCCCTGTTTTCTCCTGTAGAGTTACTGGGATGTCACCTGTTTGATTATGGGACATGTTAGAAAAAACCTGCAGCAAAGAGCTTGTAACACAATCTTCCTCGACTGTTTCTGACAAGGTGACTTTGAGCAAGGTGTCACATCCCCTTATCATGTCACTCCAAGTGCTGATGTTGAAAATGAGCCAAAGCTGTGACGCAGAGATAGTGACTTTATTTCAAGTCATAATGTATTTATGTAAGATCAGGACATGGAGTGAAAGGGCTGATGTTTGTGTAACAAGTTAGACTTGCTTAGCAGTGGCAAGTGTTGTTGTCTTACTGTTGAGTTGTGCAACATATTTTATTAAGCAACAAGTACAAAACAGGATTATATTACTCATCAAAATCCCCTAGAAACATTTTAAGGACCATACCAGTGATTTTGCATGTTAGAGCCCAATCAATACAATCTGCATACATATTAAGTTACTGCCAACCATTTTCCAAAACTGGAGTGGTAAAAATTGTTTTGCTGTCTTCCACATTGCCATTGGTTTCCGTTCATTCCAGTTCCTATTAAAATCAACATGTAGAGACTTGAAACGTGAGATAAGTAATCAATCACAGCAAAAGAGTCTATTAAATTTTTTGTTTAACCAATCCAACATGTAGCTACATGGAAAAAGAAATGTATGTATCCACCAGGAAATATAGGAGACGACTGCTTTTAATCAAGAAATTAAAACGACCGGGTTAGCTGGGTGGCAATTAAAGCAGAAGTTGTGCAGAAGAAACACAGTTCCAAATTAAAGTACTCTTCATGTTCTTTACAAAAGGAAAGGCTGGATCACATCCTCTATTGTTAGATTAGACCAGACTGTATTGTCTTCTACAATGAAAATTTGGCTTTTGCTACTCCCACATACAAAAGCAAATTAATAACTAGTCAATATGCACTAATTGTTAAAATTAAGTCTATCCATGAAGAATCATTACGTGCTCAGAAAAGCATGAGAAAATGAACAAATTCTGTTTAGTGAGAACATCCCAAAGCAACAAAAGAAGGTCGGAGAAATACAGCATCAGCAGCCTGCCCAGCCATGCTTTATTGTCTCTTCTGTTGTTTTATTGTATGAGTGAGACATGTAACGTCCACCGCAGGCCTCAGCCATGTGTGAGCTGAGGGTCTGTATCCGGTTTGCTGCTCTGTGTTTTATCAGCTAGTCACAGTGGAGCTGACAGTACTTGTCTTTCCCAACCAATCACCATCCAGCATCATGTCTTTGGCTGGTCACATTTCTGCATTTGTGTGTGTGCCTGGATATGTTTAAGCAGATGCAGCCTTGTGTGTGTGTGTGTGTGTTTTTGTTTGCATGAATATGGTATACTATGTGGAAATGAAGCAAAATGATGCATAGTGTGTATATTTGTTTTGAAGACAGATAATTGCCTAGCAGATTTCATACTGGACTGGATCTGCTCTCACCAGGAAGCGGTCTAATAACGGAAAGGTCATGGCCTTCTATCCCTAGACAACTGCAGTCAAAGTGCCCTTCAGGAAACGCTGAACCCGTGCCCTTTTCCACTGGAACTCCTCAGTGACTAACACTGGGTGAAATTTGTCTGAACCGAGTAGCTCCCAGAAGTGAATGTGCAAAACTGTCACCGATAAAGAGCATGCCCAGACAAATAGGCAAAGGATTTCCAAAACTGGTTGGTACAGTATTATTAGCAGAGGACAGCATGCATCTCATGGGTTCACATCCTGCCCAGAGCAAGCCCCACAGTGATGGATAATTCGAATTACCCTCACTGACCTTGCTGTCATTAGGAAGACATTTATGTAAAGGTTGTAAAATCTGATTAGTAAGCAGTTGTGGAAAATAAAATTGTGTACATTACAGGACCTCTTAAAGGTTTAAAAGTTCATATTCTTCGCATAAGAGGAAGTGAAAGCTGAAAGATGACTCGGCAAGCATTAGGAGTGATAAGATGTAACATCTGTGCAGATAGCCAAGATGTAATGTATTAGCAGATAATGAGAAGCAGCACTCCTCACTCTCTCTTTTCTCTCCTATTAATCTCTCTCGCTTCATTTACTCCTATAGTCGCCTTTCCTTTACCCTTTTCTGACTTTCTTACTGCTCTGTATGACAGATAAAGAAAGAGGAGATTTTTCCACCCTCATCTCAGCAGATAGTCTGTATCATGATAAACAATCAGTTTTATCCAGTAAATCCTTTTAATCTCATAGGGAAATGTGCTTTGCCCAATGTGTTTGTGCATTTTGTGTGTGTGTTCTTATAAATCACACACACCCACGCACTCATATGATGATCATGAGCGTTGTTGCAGAGAGTTGAAGTCAAAAGCACTATTGATAAGCAGCAGAGAAGGATAATTTATCTTTGTGCACTGAAGATAACCTGAATATAACTCAGATATAAACACACAGATGCATGTCTGGGTTATACTGAAGGAGGAGAATGAATATTGGGTCTTGTCCTTTCTGTGCATTTTGGAATCTAGGCAAGATGGGATGGACAAACAAACATGGTGTACTTATCATAAACATGAACCTCCTGAGAGCCTTAAGTGGGCATTGGGATCTTGCCATAAGGGAAGGTACCTATTTGGCCTAATGGTTCCTGTGTTAACATTGAAAAGGTGATCCAATAATGCAAGTCCATAGCCGCCTTCTTATTCCGGATGTAGAGTTTGCTGACCGACTAGGGAGACACAGAGAGAGCACCAGGACATAGGAGACTGACTACGATGGAAATGGACTGTATACATCTAAGAAATGCTGTTAGCAAGTCATGATGTTGTTAATGCTAGCATATTATTGTGGCACAAGGGTGCAGGCTGAGCAGGACTGAGGTAAATGTCCAAACATCATGAGAACCATTAACTTTGTAGTTTAACTTCCCTAACTTCTTGAAGCACAATTAAGCCTTGATAATGACACACACAAACAGGAAGTTGCAATCAGAAATGTTTTCACATCCATCTGAATCTTATGTGCTTTCCAAGGATCTTGGCATTTCCATACTCATCGAAGATTGTTTTTGTTGCAGTGCCATTACTGACCAATGAATCAATTAACATTGAAGAATATGAGAACATCTCTATAAAATAAATAGTGTTTAATGGAAAACAGGAGAAGACTGACAATCTTGAAGAAGAATGTGTGTGTAAGTGTATGATGCGGAGGAAGGGAGGGCAAAGATTCAAGTCCCAAAATATTTACTTTGCTGCAGCATCCTTGAGCAAGGCAACACTGGCAGCTGCAGGGTTGGTTGCTGTTCTGTAGCAAATGGCATCCAACATGGCTGAATAGTGAAACCAGCACCAAGTGCCTTTATCCAATTCTTCTAAGATGCTGGCTGAAGTGACAAAAGTGACAAGTCTATGCATTATGTTCATAAGGGTCTCAGTCATAATTAGGGTGTCAGTTATGATGTTCATTTGTTATAATGTGTGTCTTGGTGGCAAATTAAAGGATTGGAGTTCGTTTAAGAAAATGTTAGGTGTTTGAGACTTAAGGAGCACCAATTTGGGGGCATTGGCATCATTGTTAGGCAGGTTACCAGTCACTCATACATCAGCTTTGTCCAGGTTTACCCTCTTGCCCAAATTTGGATTCCAGGCTCTAAATAACAAGGTAGAAGCAAGCAGTAAATCTGTCTCCAGGCATATCCCAATGGAAATCTATGGCGGGGGGGGNTGATGATAGTATATTGTTTTCCATTGTCTATGCATGCTCTTAAAAAGGGCTCTGAAGTTCTTGCAGAGGTGGTAAGCAAAATATAGGCTTTTGCCTCAACATGTACAAAATTAAACTATCAAAGATTATACCTCTGAGGAATGCCTTGTAAATGTTTAATATGATAGGCTGCAGAGGTAGTGACGGTTTCGCAAAGTTGGGAGATGAGTCGATGAGGAGACATATCTCAACTCCTGAAGCTTTCAAACTCTCTCAAGAGGTCCAAAGGAAGGAAAGGAAATTGTTAGAGAGGTTAATTAATGTAGGAAGGAACTTCTAACAAGGTCGGAGTAGGGTTCATTGTGAATCTGCATATGTGTGCTGTTACAGACAGAATTAGGGTTCATTGCTCTATTATGTCCCGTTAACACTGGGACAGTTAAGACATCAGAAGAACTGACAATCACTCCTTTATGTCCTCCTTATCCAACCCAGCATGTCTCAGTCTGTGTATCATGACAGTAATGTAGCACGCTATTTCCCCCATCTTTCTTCTTTACTGACACTGCTATGTTATCTCTGGGTGACCCCTGGAGGAAAGGAGTTTTACCCTCCGACCCCTGGAATACTAACATGTGACTTCAGCGGACTTCCTCTAGTTTTTATTGGCACCATACTGTTTATGTTTGACAGGATTTCTGTTGTGGCTCATAAGATAGAAGGTGGTGAAGTTGTGGTCTGTCTGTAGTTGGAGGGAAAGGCAGGGAGGATTATTATTGTCCCTGTGCTCTTTTGGCCCAAGGGAAGGAAAACGTGGAAGTGGCGAGTTGAGAGAAGGAGAGAGAAGTGCCACTCCAGCGCCGTGAGTGTGAAAGGGATTTGAGATTAGTTTCCTCCTCCGAAGTCTCTCAGTTTTCTAATGTAAGGTTTGGGTCATTAGGCTCAAGAGAGAGACTCATTTTTAGTTGTCATTCCTTCTGAAGAGGAAGCAATTTTCTGCCAGACTGTGTTTTTGTGTGTCTGTGTGTGTGTGTGTGTGTGTGTGTGTATGTTTCGGGGTTTCTATGTACAGGCTTATTCATTTGGGGATCACAAAAAAATGAATACCTTATTCACATCTTGGCTCTTGCCTTAAGTATAGATCCTTGACTTGTCTTTGCCTCACTTTTCCCATCTTTTCGGTGCCTCTGCTTACTACGTCATTTCTCTGCAAATGTGTGTTGGCATATTGCATTATGGCTACACAGCACCAGCTAAAACGTAGCTGCTGTGATGATAAACACTTGAGTGAAAACATTTTACTTCTCACAAGGCTAGAAGCACTACCAGAAATAGGATATGAGAATGTGCTTTCATGTATTACATAATTGGAACCTTTATAAGCTGTTTTCAAGTTTATTGAATGAAACTGTGCTGTAAATTGCAGCTGTCTCATGATACAGAGAAGCATGAACAGTTTGGTATGAATTTGATTCTCTTCAGTGTCTTTGATACTTGACTCCTCTGGTTGTCTGCCAACTAATTTCTCACTCCTTTAGATTTTTTTGACCAATGAGCAGACCAATAAGTGTTTTTTGCTTACTTTTGTTACTAGATTTTGGCTCAATTGTGTGTGTGTGAAACCAGGCATAGCCGTGTGGTAATAATGTTAGAGGATTAAGACCACTACATGTTTCAAATCATCTTCACATAGTCCTTTATTTTTAATAATGCACAGATTCAATTAAAAACATGTCTGCGTATGTGTGTGTGACAGGATCAGTGTACATCAATATGTTGCAGCATCCAATTCCAGGTTGTTCATCCTAGATTAGTGATGATGAGACCTGATGTAATCTGGCACTACATCAGACTCATCTGTTTGACAGATAGACTGACAACCCTTATCTGGTGCACAGACACACTGTGACTGGTCTTGTGTACAGATCAGTACAGCATGTACTTGCTGACCTCTTTATTCCCAGACTCGTGTAAATAATGAATACAGAGTTTGTTATTGGGGTTTTCAGACCAAATTAATGTGATCTGATGTAAGAATTTTACAAAAACAGCTTTTAAACGATTAAAAAGTGGCATTTCTGTCACAGCTGACACCATGGGTATGTTTTTACTGGGAACTAATAAAAAATGAATTCATAAGTATTTCCACAGACAATCTAAAAGCAGTGACATTGTTGGGAGGACTGTAATTCTTTGTAGAGGTGGGCAATAATATCATGATATCTCAAGGGATTTTTGTGATATATATACTGTACAAGACGATATGAACAATGTAACATTGAACAATGTTGTAATAGTGATTACAGAACTAAACAAATACCACAAACTAACAACAAATTAACAGGTGTAAAAGTAGGTACAATAGAGTGTTTGCCTAAAGTAAAAGTATAAATACTAAATCACGCAATATTTTAGCTTGTGAACAATTACTCAGAATAACTTAACCTACCAGTCTTTAGTAGTGTATAAAACGTAAATAGTAGTATCAAAATAAAATTACTGATGATGGCTTAAGAGCTGATCTTTGGCAGGTTATATATTCCTTACAGAGCTAAATAGCCTATGATCTGCTCTTATATATGGTTCTGAAGTCTGGCTTCACCACAAGCCCATGGTTCAGGTGAAGAACTCAACTGAAGTGAGCATAGCAGCTAAGCTAATATTGTGCATACATTGCAATCCTAATCCTAACCCTAACTCTAACCCTATCATATATAAATTTATACCAGTGTTATCGTGAATGCAGGAGTGTATGTTCCCAGGGTCCTACACCCCAGTTCAATATTCTGTTTACACACACATTAAGTGTGTGTTAACAGACTAACCCTAACCCTGACCCTAACCCATTATATGCTCTATTGTGTGATATAGAGCTAGGGAATATAGGACCCTTGGAACATAGGAATGACTCCCATGAATTCTATAATGTAGTACAGCCCTATTCTTTTACATTTGGTGCAACCTGCCAATTCAAAGAACGGCAAAACCACTGCTACTCAACACATTTTTCATTTATAAACTTCAAGGTAATCTGTTTTAAGGCATTTCAGTGCAGATAGTGAGGTGTAAAGTGACTGTTGGTGCCAGAGGACCATGAGCATACTGCTATTAGAAGGGAGGATGCTGGTTCTCTATGCAGGCAGTTAATGTGTTCCTGGAAGTGCTACAGCAGCAGTGCGTCCAGCAGGGAATAGGGCTAGTCATTACTCTATTTCCTTGACCTCTTCCATGCACCTGCTTAGAAATATTGGCAAAAACATTCCCAGTTTTAGTAGACTATTTCCTCTCTTAGTCAGTGTTTCTCTTCTGGTCAATGCCTGTCTATCTCTTAGCGCCGCTTTTTCTGTCATAAATGTTATTACTGTTGTAATGCTGATGCTGCAAAGATCTCTATATGTGTCTCCTTTACTTTCTCTTTTGGCATAATTCATGAGAGAAGCAGCAGGACAAGTGATGTAACATAGTCAACAGCTTTTTAACATATTTTTAAAAAAATTAATCACAGCTTAGAGAGAGGTTAGAGAAGCAGGTCTGTTATTAAACCTTATTGG
The DNA here is from genome assembly GCA_014773175.1 of Lucifuga dentata. Taxonomy (NCBI): domain Eukaryota; kingdom Metazoa; phylum Chordata; class Actinopteri; order Ophidiiformes; family Bythitidae; genus Lucifuga; species Lucifuga dentata. Next base: position 172,264 of record VXCM01000539.1, read on the forward strand.
TTTTAAATGCCTTAACAAGCTGGGGAAATCTGGGCCCCCAGATATGTCAGTGGAGCTCTCCTCTCTGAGAAGTGGTTAAGACTCCTAGGGGTTAATTTGTGTAATTGCATAGCAAAATCTCCTGTGATAAATTATCTCTGCTGGTATGGACTTATATAAAAAAGATGTTGAACAATCCCCAAAAGCTATATAGCAAAAGTCCCATGCTTAATGAATGTTAATTTTTCAGTGTCAATTTATTAGGTGGTAAAAAATGCTGATTGTTATTCACTCATAGAGCAGATATGTGTGTGTATGTGTTAATTAACCACTATGCTGGTGTGGAATTGAATATTAAAGTTAGAAAATAAACAGTATGTATGTATTAATTGTTTTTTATATACATGAAAAAATCCTGCAGGTTTTACTATGAATATATCCAACAAATGACAGGAGAATAAAATGCGGCATGTTGCCATAAATCTCAGTTCATCCTACTGCCTGCCTATACAGTCTCCATGTACTTACTGCTTGTAATAGCTAAGCTGCGGGTGTGTCCTGCCTTATCTCTGCTGATGCTTTCACTGACCTTTCTCAGGTCAGGACAGTCAGTCATCTAACAACAAAAGAGTTCAGCCAGTGCTTTCAGGCCTCCTCAGATAGAGTGATTCAGATGAGTTCTGCAATGCACAGTCAGCTAACTACACCACTGTGGGATTGGAAGGGATGCGGAGATAGATATAAGGAGAGAACGAGTATAAAGCACAGTGAACATATTGCCAGAAATGTGTAGTATCTAAATTAATTAACAACTTAATATACTTATTGATTAAAGTAGCGATCATTAGTCAAGGAGAATTTTTTACAGTGACAGTGTTTAATTTCCATTTTCCTCTTGATTTTACTCAGAGAAGGACAATATGGTGTGTGTGTTTGTGTGTATGTGCAGAGCAGGATGGGGGGGCTGATCAGATGATTGTGGTTTTAGGTTTTTTTTTCTCTGAAGCATCCCCATGTGATGGTGATGCAGCTTGGTGGGAGACCAGAAAGCAGTTTGTTTGTGCATGTGTACACGTGCAAGCAAGCTAGAAACTCTGCTATGCTACAGTTTGTCCTTTCAATACTGTACCCTTGAGCTTATTCCAAGTCTTTTTTGTGAGAATTAAAAAAGTATAGCAGTCAGATCTGCTAACATGGACATATCAATATGCATGGTTGTATTTCTCTCAGAGGTCATGCTTTGTGACTTGGCTGGTAAATGATGCAGTCAAACTCAAACCTTGAGAGTAGGTATCCTGGCTGCTCATCAGGAGGAGAAACATGATCAAAGATGTCAAAACGCTGTACCAGCATCAGAGAGAGCGGAGCTGATGTAGGATTGTTTTGCTGTTGCTCTTTTGTCAGAGTCTGCTTTGGACTTGGGTCGAGAAATGAGAATCCCATATGTGCTGTGATTCAGTTTCATTCAGGGCTGGAAAAAGGGATGCAGCTGCTGAGATGCTGTGGTTGCAATTGTGCTTCATGAACCACCTCCCCTCGGTAGAAAAAACAAAGAAGGAATTCTAACGGACCCACAAAAATAGCATTAACAAGCGACTGTACCACAAGCAACCTGAGACGCTAGTAGGAGATGTGCATTTGTTTTCTTGGTGTTAAGCAACCCAAACAATTTGGCGCTAACTGTCAGTGGAGTTGTGTAAAAATGCCATTGCTTTAAGACTGTGTTGTTACAAGCCAGTCACTATATTTTACAGATGTTATTGCTCTCATATTAGTGAAAAAACAAATTCAAAGTCAAATCTAACAACTTATAAAAACTTTATTTCTATGACTTGTTCCAGGGGTCACAAATAATTTTCTGCTAGGACCGGATAATGTCTACAATAGAGAAAAAAATAAATAAAAGAAAAAAAAATTCTTTGAGGTCTCATAAAGCAATGGCTACAGCAGAAGCGGTCTTTTCCTGTGAATTCAGCTCTGTCTCCGTCCATTCTCCATCCTGGAGCTCTGGAGCCTATTAGAGCAGGAATCTCCAGCAGTGCTCGGCTAGCACATTAGCATGCCTTCACTGACTGTCAGTGATAAGAGAGACAGAGACTGACTTAGTGCTAAAGCCAGATATTTAACCTCAGTGGTGGGATCATGAATGGCTGCTGAGCGAGTGCTACAGTCCAGGAATTGAAAGGTCACTGAGGTCATCTTAGTGTCTGATGTTGATATGTGGACTTAACTCACTCTCTCTCCCTCAATGTGTCTCTCTGTCTCTCCATCAGGATGGCGGAGGTGTCACAAGAGGAGAGACTTCAAGCCATCGCTGTAAGTTATTTCGAAATGCATACACATCCATCTTTCCCTTTCTCACATACTTACACACACACCGCACACAGAGGGATACACTGATAGCTGTGGAAACAACAAATCATTGTTCCATGTCAGTCTCCAGCTGCCGGCCTTAATGACTCAACCTTTTAAACCACATCTCCTTCACCCATTAGAGGCAATAGAAAGCAGTAATGCACTGTCTACCGCTCATTCCCTCTCTGTCTGTCTCTCTGTCTCTTTCTCTCATCCCTTTACTTCTCTCTTTCTGTCTTTCTGTGTCTCTTTCATTCCCTCTTTCTCTGCGTTCTCGCTATGACACACAATAGCCTGGTTTTTCAGCAGTATTTTTATGCAAATTGTGACATATTGAATTAGAAACAGAATGGATAATGACAAAACAGTTAAGAAATTATACAAGACATCGTGACGGACACACATTTATATTTGGGTTGGTGTCATTGGCTTTATGACTTGATGAGTTGATTTTATCACACGGACATTCAAAGTTGAATTTCAACATTTTCAAATGTCAAAGCTTAACATATTGACACAGCAATAGCATTATCCATGTCCATTATAATAATAAATGTCTAATGTCTCTCTCTCTCTCTCTCTCTCTCTCTCTCTCTCTCTCTCTCAGCCTTCTAAACCAATACAGTGACTCATGCATAATATACTCAAATATCATATGTTGCCTTTACTGACATGGGCTGGCATCCTTGGAAACCTCAAGCAATTTTGCTTTACTGTGTTCTCAGCAATATTGTGATTATGAATAAAGAAATGTGCAAAGTAATCATAAGGTCTGCTTGTGTGGTAATAGGAGAAACGGAAGAAGCAGACAGAGATTGAGAACAAGAGGAGGCAGCTGGATGATGACCGGCGGCAACTCCAACATCTGAAGGTACACACACGCACACACACACACACACACACTTTGTGCTTCGACACTTTGTACTTCTCACTAAGCCTTTGATGCATTAGGCTACTTCCTACAGGCAGGGACGTATCCATACCTGACTGCAGGACAAACACACAGTATGTATATATATGTATATATATATTCAATGATATATGGTTTATTTGAGCTGATATTGTTGTTCTAGTGTAATTGTAACTGCTTAAAGGACCATACTGGCCATTTTGCATGTTTGAGCCTAATATATTCAACTTTCATACATGTAACGTTACTGACAATCATTTCCCAAAGCATACTACTGGAGCGGTGAATTAAAAATGTTTTTCCTACCTTCCAGACTGCCATTGGTTTCAGTTCATTCTGGTACACTATTAAAATCAACTTGTTGATACTTGAAATGTTCTTGGGATAGGTAATCCATCATCGCGAACAAGATGTGTATTCAGGATTTTTTTTAAGTTATGTAATTTTAGCGCTTAAGTGCAATAAAAGGCATGGAGTGAATGTGTGTCTCCACCGGGGAATATAGTCCCAAAAGAAGACCTGTGTTTATCAAAAAATTTAAATGACCATGACTTCATAAGGCTGCGTAACTATTAGCAGGAGAAACATTGATTTTTAAGGTGGGTGTATCGCTTGAATATTTGATTTTGAAAGATTAAGAGATTTTGAAAAATATCAGGAAAGCTGAAATACTGTTTTATCCTTTGGGAAATTATTGTCAGTAATGTAACATGTATGAAAATTTAATATATCAGGCTCAAACATGCAAAATGGGTGATATGGTCCTTTAATGCCACTCTTTACCCTTACTAGAAGTTTGACAAACCTCAATTCTATCCAAAACTCTGACCTGACAGCAATACTGCCAAAAAGCCTGTGTTTTGGGGGATGATGCTTTACATGGCAGCAATGTTGGACATACACACACACACACACACACACACACACACACACACACACACACACACACACACACACACAACATCAAACACACCAATTCCTTTCAGAACGACCCGTCCCACATAGTGAGATACTCCCTAACTACTGCTGTCTCTGAATGTTCAGAGAGGACAGATAACACTAGTAGCTCCTCCACATGCTGTTTATCCACATCCACACACACGAAAACACACGCACATGCACTCACTCAAATACACACAGTCAAATATGCATATACACACACACTCATTCTATCAAAGTCAAGGCTTTTGTCAGCGTGTGTCAGCGCTATCAAAGCTGTTTCACCCAGGGCAATACAGCAGGCCTTAGATAAGACAAAGGTTGTGTGTGTGTGTGTCCATGTGTGCATGTGGCAATAGTGCCTGTGACCTGTGCTATTGCCCTTACGTGATCCTACTTTTCTATTTTCAGAGAAAGCAAACTATGTGCGCGTGTGTGCGTGCATGTGTGTGTGTGTGTGTGTGTGTGTGTGTGTCTCCATAAAAGAACACAAAAGCTCCAGACAATGCAGTGGGCTTTGGCAAAGGAAACAGATTTTTGTCCCACTCCCACCAACAGGAAACAGCTCTTACACCCGCCGCACCCCACTTTCGTCTCTTTCTCTCTCGCTACGACACACACACACACATACACACGGAGGGGAAATGTAATCACACAGTACAGGAGCATTAGAAGGCTCTTTGTGCATAGTAAGTAAGTATTCCTTTTCCAGAGCCAGTGTTCATGTGGAAAACCCAATAAATGTCTTCATTCACACACCATATTTTTAAAAGGGTGTACCTGCCCCACCATTAAACCATGCCAGTACATGACAACACACACACACACAGTGAGGTGAGGTAATCTAATATCATTACCACAGTAAATGTTAAGAGATCTGGTTTTAATTAGCGAGCCATGCTACATATGATTATGCGAGCAGTAGCCCACAGTCTTTTTAATTAAAACCTCTGAACATCCATTCTGTGTTATCTAAATATGGAAAACGCACACACACACATGCATACTCTATATAGGAGCATATGAAGTGTCCTGTTATGAAATGAGATGCTAAGCAAAATCTACCATTACAGTGCTTTTAATTTGAAAGTTGAAATCATTGAACTTAACTCTTTTACAAAATGTGTGAAAGCACCACATCTAAACAGCTTCAGGTACTTTTTAAATCCAAGTAGCTAAAAATATTAATAACATTTATACAAAATGAATAAACCTTTTGAATTACCAATTTTCCAAAATTAAAGAGTTTTGGAACTCATATACTCTAATCCTCTTATTGCCGCTGCTCAGTGTATGTGTAGCAGCATACACGCTGTGTGTATGTACGTGCGCATGTGTGGATCACAGTTCCGCCCATTGTCTGCTATGTTAGCAGCTTTTTACTCCCAAGAACAATAGAACAGACGTAACTTCTGTGCTCCAGCTTTACGGCTGTTCGTGCAGGCGAGCATGTGTTTGTGTGTGTTTTCGTCCACATGAGTGAATACACTAAGTGATGTCAGGCTTCGGAGCAGGGTGTGGCGAGAGAGGGAATAAAATTGAGAGAGAGAGAGAGAGAGAGAGAGAGAGAGAGAGAGAGAGGCAGTGTTAGATTTAGTGCCCAGGAGACCATGCAGGACTTGGATATTTCAGAGTATTGAATTACTCTATGTATGTGTGTGTGTGTGCATATGTGTGTGTGTGAAGCAGCTGGATGTCTGGAGCTGAACCATGTTACTCAATGCACTCTTTGAGAAAAATTAGTAGACGAACAGGCAGTTTAACAGATAAAAACTGATAAATACAGACAGAAACTAAGGAGGATCCATCCGGACATTTATAACCATGTTCAATGCACGAACAATCCAAAGAGTTCATGAACTTTATGATAGATAGAGATGCATATGAGAGAGGAAGGGGCGGGGGCCGGGGTAGTAGAAGGGAAAAAAAAAAGGGGAGTTTTGCCTTAGAAATTCTTGTTGCATCACTGGAGAGGAATTCACATCGAGCACAGGTCCAGATTCTCACTCAGACTCGTGAAAACAAAAGCTTTTCTAGCACTTTTCCACACAGCCAGTCAGGGTTGTCTTTCACTGTATGGCCTAACAGCTGCAAATAAGACACACTGTTATATTTACCTCAAGGCATGCCAAGTATTTGCTTTGATAGTAGCTTATCTGCAGAAGAAGAGAGAGCAGGGATGGGAAGTGTCAAGACAAATATACAGGGACATTTGGCAAGCGGTAGAGGAAATAAATAGATGTACTGTACATGCGGAAGGAAAGAATGAAAAATGAGCATCAAAGTGAAAATCCACCCAAGAACAAAATTTACATACAATTCTGTACCCTTGATGCTTCTTGAAAGCTAAATGAAAGTATGCCTGAGTAATTCTACACCTATATGCATAAATTTGTCCATGAAGATATTCTCCAAATCATTTCCAAGCTGCAGAAAATGTTTGATGCTGGTTGAGACAAGAAGCATATCGTTTTAGCTTTCAGAGATTGATCTAGACACAAATTCCGTGCTTGGTCGGGTATAATATGAGTGTTCTATTTAAGGGTGGATTTTCCGTTCAAAGCCAAAAGCTTGGCTGGCACCCTGGCTGGATGCCATTGTGCACTTGGCAAACCATGTGGCTGCAAAGGTGAAGTGTGTGTGACAGAAACACTGAGTGCCAGCAACTGGATGCACTCGCTGGTGAATGGAGTCTTAGATTAGCTAAAACTTGGCTTGTCTATTCTGTCTTTCAGTCACATAATTGTACAATTACGCAACGCTAATGAATTCAGCAAATGCTTCTCTGCAAACTTCTACCACATCCACACAGTCACCAGATACATAAAACTGAATATATCGAACAAAATAATTCCAGAAATCTCCATTGTAATAAACTCACTGAAATAAAACATTCTCCTAAATTGTTCTGTCAGAACAAATCAGCCAGCATCTCAATATTTGTTGTGTTCAAATGCAGTCAAAGGCACTGAGGGAGCGCTGGTTGTTGGATGGAGCTCCAGAGGAGGAGGAGACTCAGAAACGTCTGCATGAGGATGAGGTGAAGACCAAACTGCTGGAGCAGGTCATCATCAGGTCAGCATCTAAATACCCCCTCAGGAGTAAGGATTCATAATGACATACTGGATGTTCAGCATGTTTTTGGGGTATCATTTTTGATCTTGTGATTGATTTTTCAGAAAGTTACTTCATTTGTAAATGATCAGGTAAGATAGGGGAGTTAAGATGACATCTGACTTATCGGTTACACCTCCAGCTTGTGAATAGAGACATAATTTCTGCATTTTCTGAAAATTAAAATTAAAATGAATTAGTTAATGGTGCTCTGGATTTCACAACAGTGTTACGTGTTTTAAGCAGCTTACACAATGGCACGATGCTTCATGAACTGCCAGATTGTCTTATAGACAGAAATTGATTGGCAAAATGGGTCAAGGATTGTAATGTGCTTGGATAAATGAAAATATTTTAGGAACAGCTGTGATCAAAACTTGTATATGACTGTACATTTTTTTTTCTTTTTTTCTTTTTTTTAGAATTGGTGGTATAATCATTTCAAAAACTCAAAACTGAATTTCACAATCATAATAAAAGAAATGTGATTTTCTGACTGTGTGTGTGTGTGTGTGTGTGTGTTTATGCATGTTTGTTTTTGTGAGCCAGGCTGGAGCAAGAGATTGAGGAACTGGAGACAGGCAATAAGGGTGTGGCCAAAGAAAATGGAGGTAAGTTTCGTATCCATGGCAACATAAGATCACATAGGAAACCATGGAAACAGCCTGAAGCCAGTGTCAGGAAGAAAAAGCGAGCTAATAATGGTCTCTACATTTGCTCTATTAAATTTTTACTGTTCACCGGAGGTCATTAATACATTATTTCCCTTCTTTCGTTGTCTCTTTGACTTACCCTGTTCACCCCTTCCATATTTCACTCTCCCAACCTTGCTGATACCCTGGTGCCCTCTATAGGTGAGAATGGAGTAGTGCAGACCTCTGGTCAGACTCCCAAGAGGGAGGTGACAGGGATTGAGGCCAAGCTGCTGGGCCCCAGTCCTGACCAAGCGAGTGCCGACAACCCTGTCACTCTGGTGTTCATGGGCTACAAGACCGTTGAGGAGGAGCAGGAGACCCGCACAGCCCTGGGAATGGAGGGGGTGGACGGCAATGTCAAGGCTGAGTTTGTTGTGATCGAAGATGGAGAGGGGAAAGCGGGAGGAGAGGGGGCCACAGAAGATCAGGCTCCACCCAATGGGAGCATGGCGGAGAAGGAGAAGGCCAATGGGGGCGGAGAGGAGGCAGAGAAGGAAAAGGAGAAGAAACAGACCTGCAAATGCTGCACGGTCATGTGAGGTGTGTGCGAGCGAGCGTGCGTGCGTGCATGCGTGTGTGTGTGTGTGTGTGTGTGTGTGTGTGTGTGTGTGTGTGCGTGCGAATTTGCATGCGTGTGAGTGTGCGTGTGTAGGCATGACTGTAGATCTGCACCTGTGCAGGGATATGTACAACTGCAAGTGTCTGTACTTGAAGATGTGTATAGCTCTGTGTGTGCGTGTGTGTGTGTGTGTGTGTGTGCGTGTGTGTGTGTGCGTGTGTGTGTCAGGACTAGAAAAAAACAAAACATACAGTTACACAGCCAATATACCAACAAAGAGAGCCAATACATTAGGTCTAGCCACAACAAGAACCACAAAGACTCATACGTACACTTTCCTCTGTATACTTTCTCTGATATGTATTTGACCTTTGATTTCTATTGATATTTTTCTATTTTTCTGTCTTGACATTTATATTGTATTCAGTATGTATATCTTTATTATGGGACTGTGTACTGTAAGCTCAATGTTATTATTGTTGAAAAAAGAAAATGTAATAGCTCT